>OY728157.1:1087274809-1087536103 GCA_963277665.1 Viscum album
AAAAAATTTCTAACTTGACAACCTCATGTTAATCCCAATCAAAAAGGGGAGGAAAATGTGAGTGTTACGAAAATTAGAAGTAGTACTGAACTAAAAACCACCACAAAATTAACTCTAGTAATACACTTGAACCACACTTACTAATAAGTCTTCCAAACAAATTTCCACATAATGAAGATGATAAAACTAATGTGTATCCTTCTAAAATATAAAAAAATTAATTGATAAAAGACATAGTTTCATAATAGGGATATTTTCAAAAATAATAATAAGAAATAATGGAGGATAATTATATTGTCTTATGTTTCATAATATATTGATGAAATTTTTGTAGAAGAATGAACGCCCCTTATGTAACACCCTGAGATTTTATGAAAAATATTATTTTTAATTTCATTAATGTATTGTGTTGTACACTACACCAAAAGGATCTTGCATAACACGCATCATTGACTTGCCTTGTACGCAATCGCGACCTTCCTCGATAGCGTGTGTAGTACGCAATACTGAGTTTCACTGAACAACGATATGCTATTAAAATATTATTAAAACTAGCCATTATGAATAGTAATAACCACTTTTTGAAATTTTTTATATTTTAGTTTTCAAAATGGACTTCATTTTTGGATTCGGAATATCAAAATTATCTTAGGGAGAAATTTTGGTACTTTTCAGATAACTTTCATATTTTGATGAATAGTGAAAATTACTAAATTGTAATTAAAAACAACTTTTTCAATCCAAATAATTAATAGTGATAAATTATTAATTTGAGTGGTTTTACAATATATTTAGAATATATTTTTACAATTCAATACAATGTTGGTCATTGGATGTAATTTCACATTTAAACCAGACATAAACAAGTGTCAATCTTTTGATAGTTATTATCTCTTAAAAACACGCTATTTGTTTTGACGATGAGATTTAATTTTTAAATTAATTAATGAAACTGATATGTTTTGAATTTGGTAAAATAGACATCATTTTTGAATTCCTAATATCAAATATATATTAGTCCTAATTTTTGGTATTTTTCTGGAAACATTCATTTTTTGATGAATAGTGAAACCACTAAGTGGTAGTTAAAAAATGAATTTATCATAAAACTTAATTTTACCTCTTCTGCGAGTGGAATTTCAAAAATCTGAGAGACATGGTTGATGTCAGTAAGTAAAATGTGGTTCAATGAGATGAAAATAATTTTTGGTGAATAGTATCTTTTTACTTTTTTTTACCACGGTTAAAAGTAAATAGGGTAATTAAGGGTAAAAATGATATTTTTATTACACTAACACATGTCCTAATTCTATTGTATAAGTGTAATTCGACCAAAAACAACCTTAGGAATAAAATTTGACCATTTATGCCCACTTGGATTTGATTAGGACATTTATTATTAATTTATTTAAAGAAGGGTTAAAATAGTTAAAATCAAAGTTTAATAAGTATATCATTTTTAATAGGGGGTTATACATAAGATAAATTCGACAATAAATATTCCTTAGAAAGATAAAAAATCTTTCCTACATAATTATATTTTATTTGTAATTTTTAGACTTTAAATAAGTTAATTTATTTATGACACAAAGCTGATGTGGTAATTATCTTATTAATGAAATATTGACATAATTGATGTTATAAATACCCAAATAAATGTAATTTGAGACTTTTTATGAATTAAACTAATTTTATAGGTTAATAGGACATGTTAGTATTGATTTAATTATCGTTTTTCGAAATAATCATTCTGTTATGATTTTCACAAAAATCAATTACTAAATAGTGTCAAAATTGACATACAAAAGTATTTAAAACAAATATTATATTATTGATTGTTATTTTATTCCTCAAAATCTAAGGTTCGGCCAAGATACTTATATCTTGATAGGTGTATCATTAATGGACCACTTGGTGGTCTCTTGGATGTATATGGTATGTTTATTAACTATATAATAAAAAAATACAAAGTGACATTGTAAATGTCAATCTAATTAACTAAGAGTTAAAACTAAAAGATAAGGTTAATATAATGACTTAAACTTGTATAAATTCTATTGGATGAGAGTATTTCGACCCATCCCTACCTTATCTTCTAAATATATCAATTTGGAGCAATTTAAATCCTAATTTGGCTTTATAATAAAATAATATTTTTAGTTATTCCAAAGGTGCCCCTCTCCTCTCTTATAAAAGGGCTCCTCATCCCTCTATTCCTCACACCAATTTGAGACTTCAAGCTCGGACAAACCCTTCCAAATTCTCTTCTCCACTTACCTGGAAACATCTTAGATGTCCTGGTCTTGTTCAAAGACCAATTTTAGTGCCCTAAAAGGAGGTCTCAAAGAGGCGCTTCAAAGAAGAGGTAATGTCTGTTACTAATTCTTTCAACTTTATTTCTTTTTCTACTTATTCTTCTTTAGTTGTTTCATTATGAAGTAATAACATCATTTTAACTAATATACTGATATGTTATTATAAGTATGAAACAACTCTATTTCACCATCTATCCATCCTACGGAAAATGAAATCATCACGCGTGCGTATGTACGGAATACCGTCTCCACGCCGTGGTGTAATCTGTTTTTCCAACACCACATTACTTGGATGGGTATAATGGGGTAAATAATAACTATACATAATTGTTATAACATTATAATGATTTTGATATATTGTATCATCCACTACAATTCAATTAAATAATTATGTAAACGATATCATCGCTTGTGCGTACGTACGGACTACCGTGTCCACAACGCGATGAGATTCATTCTCCATGTTAACCATTTAAGAATGATTATAAAGTATATATAAGCAATAATAATGAAATATATGACATTATAAATCTACTGGATTTATTTATATGTTTGTCATCTACTTAATTCCCTTCAACTCAGTAAGGAAAACGAAAACAGCGTTCATGCGTACGTACGGCCTACCGTCTCCATGAACGGTGTATTTCTTTCCATTTATCGATCTATTATATATATGTATATTATGAATATATATTATATATAAATCATCTTTTATATTTTGGAACTATGTAATCATGATCTAAGTAATCATATGAATAATTAAAAATCAAAACACGGACGACAAATGAAATGATTTTACCCAAAACGCTCTTTAACATGGAATTTACAAAAGAACGGGTAATATAAAGTCACAAGTGAACCATATATGATATCATAACAATGAATATTATTCTGTAATAAGTCAATGACATTATTTAAATCATTATACAGGAGGTTCGGATACCTACGAAGCATATTGGACATAAGGTAAGGGATAATTTTGAAAATCTCATTTTTATCTGGGATTGCTTATTCGTAAGTATTTACTAGGGTTATTTATATCATCCATATCCATGTTTTATAAAAGTTTTTTCATGTATGTTTAATGTCCTTTTTACCCATTATTTACTTTTACTACATGGTATGTAAGTAATCTTTCCTTTTTTACGTTACGAGGTACTTTTTTACTTTTCCGACAAAAGTACGAAGAGATTGTTATTTTTAACTTATACGGTACAAAAATATTTTTACGGTTTTATAAAGCCTTATTTTCATGAAGCTTCCTCTAAAATATTTCATGACTATTTTCAAAAAAATCCTTCTCTTTTAAAATTGAATTATGTTTTGTGAAAAGAAATTGATTTTTAAGAAGAAAGGATATTTTCCTCAAAAATTCATTTCAAGTGTTTTATCAAAACCATTTTCTATCTAAGATGACATTATTTCATATGTGTATGTTTCAAATATAATGTCTCAATGATTTACATGGATTCAATTTTCTTATGATGAAATATCCATTTGTTTTCTATGGATTATGTGATGATGGGATGATGTTTATGAAACCCATTTTATTCTTTGGGTTATGATAAATGTTTTATGTTTATTATTTGGCACAAGTAATAATAATTTCACTATGAGATGGGTGGGACCTATATCTCCCTCCAATACATTGGGTACAGATTTATATCTCATGAGATAGACATGGCTGGAATGGCTAGTTAAACCGGTTCAGCAATACAGGACTGGAACGAGGAGTGAACTCGATTCAGAAAGGGACTTTGTCCACTAAGATGGTCTTGGCAGCAATGCCTTGGCTAATATGGAAATCATATCATGTGCTTAATGGTTGCCACAATTTCATGTTTTATTACAATTCTATTTTATCATTCTTAATGTTTCTTTATGATCTATGCCTTACGGACTTCTATGTTTTATGTCTTTGCTCATGTTTTTGATGTTTAAACATTATGTTCATGTTTTGAGGTTCAAATGTATATGGTATGTTTGAATTTACCCATTCTTACCCTTACTGAGCATTTGAGCTCACCATTTTTATGTTTTCTTTTCCCCAGGATATAAAGAAAGGTTTTAGGTAAGAAAAAAAGGGAAGATCTTTATGGGAGATGTTGAAGATCTTTCACCACGATTAGAAGATTATATTCCGAGTTTCCAAAGACACTAAACTATTACGATCCTTGTGTTTCTATTTTTGTTATGTATTAAGTATTCCGCAAAAGTAATGTAATTTCCATGTACGTTATTCTTTGGATCTCTACAGTTGGTATCAGAGGAAAGGTTTAGTCAACCTTTGGAAACTAGGATGCGAAAACATTAGTGAGATTCCTAGAGATATTTCTAAGGTATGTCTAGGGATGTCCCTAAGGATATGTATACGTATAGGATATAGTCCTAGAACTACGGTAAAGACATTAGAATTTAACCTATGGTGTTAGATATTAAGGGTACTCCCCCTTTACTATGTTGTGTTTCCCTAGCATGATTTTTTCCACTTACAGAATTATTTTTATGTTTTAGTAAATGGAGGGAACCAGAAGGAATTTGGTTAACATTGAATCCAATGGAAATATTGGTTACTATGAGCAATGAAATTGAATAATGCCTAGAGAGAAAGATATTGTGATTATTCCGAATCAGTCATCGCGATATATGATTTACAAGGTGAAATTTAGTGGTATTACTAAGTCATCAAATAAGAGGAAGATGGAATTTTATGAATGTTCGTTTTATAAGGCCTCGACCTTAAACCTTACTTAATATTGAATTAGATGAATATTTAACATTGATGATCTTTTCAGGTTTAGAGTTTTAGAGAATTAGGACATAACTATTACATCTCAAAAGATTACAAAGTAGAAACTTCTACTAAGTTTCCATAAAATAAAAACTCTTAAAAAGAAACATGTCTAGTTCCATGTTTTAGGTAGCATGACTTTCCCTTGATCCCATCCTTGACCCTATTCCACATTAAGTCCTGTGAAAAACATTTCAAAAACATAGGATGAGCATAAAAAACTCAGTAAGGGATACACAAAGAATGAAAACTGTTAGTTTTTCAAAACAACAAGTAAACCATGTATACTTCAACAAAGTAATACTTTTCACCTTTTCAAAGTAGTAAAAACTCTTCACTGAATATAAGTTCATTACTTACCCTTCTGTAACCAAAATATTACCATAAAACCCATATAAAGATCACATAACATATAAAGGTAACTTGGGACATAAACATACATTAGTCGAATAACCATAAGGTCGACTTCCACACATATCACTTAATGGAATAGCCATTCTGCCAACTTCCATACATACTTATTGGAATAGCCATACGACCGACTTCCATAGCCAATGCATTGGAGGTTATAATGTAACCACCCATCCTGGTATTCACGACACCATCCGCCATATGGTTTATCACGTAACCACCCGTAAAATGTCCAAGTACAATTATAAAATTATAACACATAAAACCAATATAAAGGAATGATAACATTTCCGCATTTCAATCACAATATATCATTCAAATATATTGACAAAATAGAATCCTTTATCAAAACCATTTTCAATACCAAAATTCATAAAAGAGTATATGGTATTTAAAAAACATTACGGCTTGTTGAGGAAGCCAAAGATCAAATAATACTCGTGGCAGTGGAAAAGGTCTTTGTTACCGCGTACGTTAAAAGAAACATTCCTTTTGTATAAAAGTAAAAGTCAAAGGTGTTTATACACTGTATAAAAGAAAGTTGTGTATAAAACAAAATATTCCTCAATGAAAGGATATTGAGACGAAGTCCCTTACAAAGACGGTATCCCTAGTTTAAGGATAAATCAATTACATAATTATGTGTGACAAACGGATACACAAAATATAAGTGGATATTAAGTGTAAAACAATCAGAGGTTATTCACACATATTCATAGAACGACATATTCAAGGAGAATAAGTTTATCCCAAAGAATCAAATTTGGGTTAAGAAGTTCCCTTGAAAAAAATTGACAGCCTAACAGCGTCACTACAAAAAATCAGAAAATGAGTTGATGAGAGATAAAAAGGGTATCTCATCACATGGACATAAAATCTGAAACAATAAGGATATAGAAAAACACATCCCAACATAATATTATGTTTATTAAAAGACATAAAAAATGAATTCTTTTAAAAAGAGGAGGGTGAAAGGTTCCCTTACCGACATGGGTATCTTTCAAGACATGCACCCCGTGAATGAAGGACAATACAACATTGATGTAAATACTCATAAATGAAAGTATATTACACAATGAGTAAAATAATGGGCAGTACATGTAACACCCCGAGATTTTATGAAAAATATTCTTTTTAATTTCATTAATGTCTTGTGTTGTACGCTACCCCAAAAGGAGCTTGCACAACACGCATCCTTGACTTGCCTTTCATTACACGCAATCACGACCTTCCTTGATAGCGTGTGTAGTACGCAATACCGAGTTTTACTAAACAACGATATGCTATTAAAATATTATTAAAACTAGCCGTTATGAATAGTAATAACCACTTTTTGAAATTTTTTAAATTCTATTTTTCAAAATGGACTTCATTTTTGGATTCGGAATATCGAAATTAGCTTAGGGTGAAATTTTGGTACTTTTCGGATAACTTTCATGTTCTGATGAATAGTGAAAATTACTAAATTTTAATTAAAAACAACTTTTTTAATAGAAATAATTAATAGTGATAAATTATTAATTTGAGTGGTTTTAAAGTATATTTAGAATATATTTTTACAAATTAATACAATGTTTGTCATTGGATGTAATTTCACATTTAAACCAGTTATAAACTAGTGTCAATCTTTTGATAGTTATTATCTCTTAAAAACACGCTATTTGTTTTGATGACGAGAATTAATTTTTAAATTAGTTAATGCAACTGATATGTTTTGAATTTGGTAAAATAGACATCATTTTTGAGTTCATAATATCAAATATAGCTTAGGCCTAATTTTTGGTATTTTTCTAAAAACTTTCAATTTTTGATGAATAGTGAAACCACTAAGTGGTAGTTAAAAAAACTAAATTGTTCATAAAACTTAATTTTACCGCTTCTGTGAATGGAATTTCGAAAATCCGAGCGACACGGTTAATATCAAGGACTAAAATGTGGTTCAATGAGATGAAAATAATTTTTGGTGAATAGTAACTTTTTAGTTTTATTTACCACGGTTAAAAGTAAATAGGGTAATTAAGGGTAGAAATGATATTATTATTACCCTAACACATGTCCTAATTCTGTTGGACAAGTTTAATTCTACCAAAAACAAACTTAGAAATAAAATATGACCATTTAGGCCCACTTGGATTAGATTAGGACATTTATTATTAATTTATTTAAAGAAGGGTTAAAAGAGTTAAAATCAAAGTTTATTTACTAAAACATTTTTAATATGGGGTTATACATAAGATAAATTCGACTATAAATATTAATTAGAAAGATAAAAAGATTTCCTACATAATGGTAATTTATTTGTAATTTTTAGACATTAAATAATTTAAATTATTTATGACACAATGATGATGCAGCAATTATCTTATTAATGAAATATTGACATAATTGATGTTATAAACACCAAAATAAATGTAATTTGAGACTTTTTATGAAGTCCACTAATTTTATAGGTTACAATGATATATTATTGTTGATTTAATCAACTTGGTTCGAACATATAATTCTGTTATGACTTTCACAAAAATCATATATCAAATAGTGTCAAAATTGACACAAAATAGTTTTTAAATCAAATATTATATTATTAATTGTTATTTTATTCCTAAAAATATAAGGTTCGGCCAAATGACTTAGATAAGGATATATATATTAATAATAAATAATTTGGGGTTCGTTTGGCATGTTATAGTAAGTGTATTAACCATATAGTGTAAGAAAACAAAAAGACACGGTAAAAGTTAAATTATTTAACTTAGAGTTAAATCTAATTGATAAGGTTAAAATAATAACCTAAACTTGTCTAAATCCTATTGGTTGATAGGATTTCGACCCATCCCCACTTTAGCTTCGAAATAAGACCCTTTGGAACCATTATAAACCGATTTTGACTTTAATATAAAATAATATTTTGAGATATTCCTAAGGTGCCCCTCTCCTCCCTTATAAAAGGACACCTCCTCCCCCTCCTCCTCACACCAATTTGAGCACTCAAGCTCGTCCAACCCCTGCAAAAATCCCTTCTCCACTTCCCTAGAATAATACTAGAGGTCTTGGTCTTCTTCAAAGTCCAATCTTAGTTCCCTAAGTGGAGGATTCAAAGAGGCGTTTCAAAGAAGAGGTAATATCCATTACCGATCTTTTTCAATTTCTTTCTTCTTCAACGTCTTCTTCTTTTTTTTCATGATAAAGTAATAAAATAAGTATTTATTATATACTGATATGTTATTATAAATATGAAACAACTCTAATTAACCTTCTATCCATCCTACAGAAAAATGAAACCACCGCGCGTGCGTACGTACGGAATACCGTCTCTACGCCGTGGTGTAATCTATTTTCCGCCACCACCTTAATTGGATGGGTATAATGGTGTAATTAGTAACTATATATGATTATTATAAAGTGATATTGATACTGAAATAGTATACATACACTTCAACACAATTCCACGACCATGGGAATGATATCATCGCTCGTGCGTACGTACGGACTACCGTCTCCACGACGCGATGAGATTCATTCTCAATGATTAACCATTCATGAATGATTATAAAGTATATATAATAAGTACTAATGAAATATATGACATAATAATGATACTGGATTTATGTACATTTATATGTATGTCATCTACTTAATTCAATTCAATTCAATAAGGAAACGAAAACAGCGTTCATGCGTACGTACGGACTACCGTCTCCATGAACGGTGTATTTCATTCCATTTATCGATATATTATATATATATATATATTCTGAATATATATTATATATAAATCATATTTTACATTCTGGATATAAGTAATCATGATCCATGTAATCATATTAATAATTACAAGTTAAAAACACGAACGACAAATGAGACGATTTTACCCAAAACGCTACTTTAACATGAATTTAAAAAAGAACGGGTAATATAAAGTCATAATTGGACCATATTTGATATAATAACAATGAATATGATTCTGGAATAAGTCAATAACATTATTTAAATCATTATACAGGAGGTTCGGACACTTACGAAGCAAATCAGACCTAAGGTAAGGGAAATATCACAATCTCACTTTTATCCGAGATTGTTTTTACTTTGGTAATTACTGGGGTGTATTTTATCATCAACATCCATGTTCCCTCAATATGTAATATTATTTCCATCCTTATACAATAGTTTATATCCAATTTTACCCTTCGGTGAGTTTTTTGTAAAAGATATGAAAGGAATCTTTTGTCGTTTTCGTACGAGGTACTTTTTGACTTTTCCGACAAAAGTATGAGAAGAATGTTTTTTTTAACTTATACGGCACGAACGGATTTTTACGGTTTTATAAAGCCTTATTTTAATGAAGATTCCTCCAAAATATTTCATGACTATTTTCAATAAAATCTCTTTCTTTTAAAATTGCATGACGTTTTTTGAAAAGAAATTGATTTTGAAGAAGAAAGGATATTTTCCTCAAGAATTCATTTCAAGTGTTTTATCAAAATTATTTTCCATCTAAGATAACATAGGGTTCTGTTTCTATCCCTATTATTACATTGATTTGGTTCTATTGTGATGGAATTATTTTTATGAATTCCATTATCTTATATGAATTGTTTTATGATGTCACGATGTTTACGAGTCCTATTTTTACTACATGGTTTATGAAATGATGTATGATTTATGATTTTGTGGCACACATAAGAATGGTATCATTATGAGATGGTTGGGACCTATATCTCCCTCCAATTCATTGGGTAAAGATTTTATATCTCATGAGATAGACATGGCTGGAATGGTAGGTTATACCGGTTCAGTGAAACAGGACTGAAACGAGGGTTACTCGATTCAGAAAGGGACTTTGTCCACTAAGATAGTCTTGGCAATGAGTCTTGACTAACAAGAAATGATTCTCTATGATTATGTTTGAATTCCACAAAGTTTCATGTTTTAAGTTATGATTATTGTGATTACATTTCACGACCATGATTTATCCCATGTTATGAAATTATGCTCTCTTTTGCAGGTTAAGATTTCCAAAATGTTATGTTCTTATGAATATGATGTGATTGATATTTATTTTGTTTACCCTTACTGAGCATTTGAGCTCACCCTTTTATGTTTTCTTTTCCCCAGGATATAAAGAAATGTTTTAGGTAAAAAAATAAGAAGATCTTTATGGGAGATGTTGAAGATCTTTCACCACGATTAGAAGATTATATTCCGAGTTTCCAAAGACACTAAACTATTACGGTCCTTGTGTGTGTGTTTTTGTAATGTACTAGGTATTCCACAAAATTAATGTAATGTACATGTACATCAGGCTCCGGGTCTCTACAGTACATACACCACTCAAAGTAAAATGTGGCAAATGTAGCATAAATCTCATGGGAATAAAAGTGAGATGAAAAATCCCTTACGAAAACTCGGCAGCCTAACGACGCCACATAAAACTTACAAAAATGGATTAATGAGATCAAATAGGGTATCTCATAATATTAACATAAAGTTTATAGAAAGAGGAATATAAAATAACATCTCCCAACATAACAAAGAGGATCTTAAAAGAATTTACATAAAGGAGAGTACATAAAAAGAAAGAGAGAGGTTAGATCTCTTATGAAAATTCGGCAGCCTAACGGCACCACTCAAAACTTCTAAAATGGATTGATGAGAGAGAATATGGTCTCTCATCATATGAACATAAAAATTAAAGTAAGATTAATATAAAATAACATCCCAATAACAATAAAGATGATCTTTAAAAGGAATGACATAAAAGAGCGTACTTAAAAAGAATGAGAGGAGTAGGATCCCTTACCTCGGGTCCGACTTGACTCGATCATTCTTTAACGTCCTGAATAATAAACTTGAGTTAATTTATATTTTCTTAAGAACCTTTTTCAAGTTAATTATTAATTATATATCACTTATTTCCATTTTATAAACATTATGTAATCATTTAAGTTAATAATTTTTGTTTTGTCGATATTTGGTTCTTAAGTCAAAAGTGAACTTCTTACAATTACATGTTGTTCGTGTGGTCAAAGGTTCATTATATACAGAATGATATTCATGATTTGGATATCATATATATCATATATATCTAGCATATACATGTATTTATAATATTACATAATCATTTAGAGGTAATAAATGAAATGCACCATTCATGGAGACGGTAAGCCGTACGTACGCATGAACGCTACTTTCATTTCTTTGTCATATTAATGGAATTAAAAATAAATGAGAGGTATGTATATTTTAATTCCAGAATTATATTCATCATTTATATGTGACATACATTATATATATAAATTATAAATATGTACATATAATATTACATTACATTTGGGGATAAGAAATGAAATGCACCGTTCATGGAGACGGTAAGTCGTACGTACGCATGAACGCTACTTTCATTTCTATCTCATACATTAATGGAAAGAAATAATAATGATATAGAGGTATATTATAATTCTAGTATAAAATCATATATAATAACATTAAATCCATCCTTTATACGTCCCACATAGGGCATTAACGAATCACATCACTTTGAGGGGGAGGTAGTCCGCACTTCCTTAAATGAAGATATCGCGTTTACCCATAATGGAAACCATAAAGGTATGACATAAATGAAAAATAAATAATATTAAGTAAAACATAAACATATTATATATCATATCTAAATATAGTGACATCTTAATGGCCACCTTTGAAGGTGTTATATGAGTGTTGAACAATCATCGTTTCGTGAGGCAGAAATTCGCCATTCACGGAAACAGTATATTATTTAACCATTAGATGTAGGTGTATGTAAGTGTAGCTCGAATAATTCATATAACAACATCCTAGTATATTTAAGATACTGGATTTGTTACAAAAGAAATGAATAAAAATATTTTACGGGGTTGGAGAGGAAAAATATAACAAAAATACTCAAGTGAAGACATTACCTTAAAATTGGGTAACTCCATTTGGTTTGAGCTCAAAGACTTCCTTGGGAAGACTTCTACCCAAATTAAGGCTTCAAGGAGGAAGAGATGGAGGTGGAGAGACAAAATGGGCAGGGGTTGGCCGAGCCAAAGGCTTTGGGAGTGTGGGTAAGGAGGTAGAGGTGGGGGCCTTTTATAAGAGGAGAGGAGGGCCACTCTTGTAATGTTACAAAATGTTACTTTATTTTCAAAAGCTTTTCCTATTTTAAAGGTCCCTATTTGATGTATTTCTAGGATAAGGTGACAAGGGTTCGAAATACACTCATCCAATAGGTTTTGGACAGGTTTAGTTCTTAGATATTACATTATCATTCCATTTTATTTAAATGGTAAAATAATGAGGTCATCGTTGCATCATCATGATGTCATAAATAATTTACTTTATTTAATGTCTAAAAATTATAAAAAAATACTATGATGTAGAAAATCTTTTTATATTTCCAATGAATATTTATAGTGAAAAATATGACTTGTATAACCCCATGTAAAAATTGTTTTAGTAAAAAATCTCATGTTTGTGTCATTTTTACTTTAACATTAAATAAAAAGATATTTATGTCATTTTCCAACCAAAGTGGCTCCATGGGGTCCCCAAGTAGACCCATGGATTGTCTTGGACGGCCATGAAACATCCAATGAGGTTAGGACATGTGTCTAGGTTATTTCATTTTATTAAAACATTATTCTTACCTTAAACTACACTAATTACCTCTAATCGCGATTAAAAACTTAATAAGTTACTATTCACAAAAAAATTATTTTAATCCCATTGAACCACATTTTACATCTTAATGACAACCATGTATGTCGGATTTTTGAAATTAAAAACACAATGATGGAAAAATTTCATTTAAACAGAAAATCAGTTTTTATAAGTACCACTTAGTGGTTTCACTATTCATCAAAAATTGACGTTTTTTAGAAAATTACCAAAAGTTCACCCTAAGCTATATTTGAAATTCCGAATTCAAAAATTATGTCTATTTTTCAAAATTCAGAACATATAAGTTGCATTAATTAATTTAATAATTACTTCCTGATGTCAAAACAAATAGCGTGTTTTTATGAAACAAAATGTATCAAAAGATTGACACTAGTTTAAGTCCGATTTCAAAGTGAAATTAATTCCAACAACCACTATTGGATTAAATGGTAAAAATATATTCTAATTTCACTTTAAAACTAATTCAAACGATAATCTAATCATATAAATAAATTATATTAAAAGAGGTTTTGAATTAAAATACAACATTTTCACTATTCATTAAAAATTGAACTCTTTTGGAAAAAAAACAAAAAATTTACGCAAAGTAAACATTGATGTCCCGATTCTAAAGAGGAATTTTATTTTGTCAAATATAACACATAAAATTGTCAAAAAGTGGATTTAAAAGAGGTTCACCATCAAAAGGCGGTTAATCAACCTTTTAAAGAATATTAGAATGTTTACGCTTAAAATTTGATTCATTTGCATTTTTTAATCCTCTAACATTTATTGTAAAAAGTAAAAATATTTGACAAAAATATATAATCATTTTGTAGTTAGTTCTGTTCATTCCCGCCATTACAACAGCTAGGCATTAACTACTATTTAAAATAATATTATTTTATTATTAGAGTGTAACGTAAGATTCTCAAGAAACTCGTTGTTGCATGTTGGGTACGCCATCGAGCATAGCATCCCCTTTAAAGTAATATTAATATTTTATTCACAAATGTGGATAAATATAAAAATGTCATATTCTTTATTTACCTGGGGTGTTACATCCTTCCCCCCTTTTCGGAATTGCGTCCTCGCAATTTTAAAATTGAGCTTGGAAACATCCTTGAAAGTCCCACATCGGAACAAGATTCGGTAAAACAATCACATTAAAATAAAGAAAGATAAGTACAGAGGTTACCCGAGTTAACCCATAATAGGATTCTGTGTTGGAAAACATGGACATGGAAGAAAAAGCAAAGGGTCTTGTTCTGGAGGGAGAGTGGTAGTAAACATGTCTAGGAGAAAGTTAACCATAAGAAAATCACAAACTTTTGATGGGTTAAAGGGTATTCGATTCCCCAGTAAGAAAAGTTAATAGAAAACATTTTTGTTTGAAGTTACATTTTATTGAGGAATTTATTCATAAGTAAACATAATCACTTATCATGTTGACTTTCAACTTTTACTAGATTCATTAATCAAACTCATATTTTTTCCAAAAGATGAGTATCTAGGAAGACATGTTCGCATTAAGAGTACTATAATAAACTTCTAGAGAATCACCAAATCCACCAAAGAGAACTATATACGTCCGATGTCTTTCATCATTAATCAAAACCAAAACCAAAAAGGTTATTACAAGGTTAGATAATCTAGAAAAGGATAACCCTTTAAAAAGAAAAAATATTCTTAATCTCCAAAATTTGTCCAACAAAACCCAATGTCCAACGAGGACTATTCGATAAAAAAAGTGTCCATAAAATACTTCAAAGTAAAACAAACTAATATTGAAACCCAAATATTTGAAGGATTTAGTCGCATAGTCTTCCAAGGTACAAATTAACACCTATCTCCAAATAACATCAGTTACTCTTAAAGTCTCGTATTGAAAAGTAATTAACCTAATCACATATCCTCCATGATAGGTTAATCATTTTCATAAATAACCCAAAATCAACTTACTCTTTATTCATAAAATCATATAACTAAAAATAATCAGTCAAACTAACCAGGGAGTTCACGTAGTCCAGTGGTAGGCGATAAATACCAGTCGCACTTTGGTTGTGGGTTCGATTCCCGCAACTTTGTCTGATGCAATGGGTTGTCACACGTTCTGCGTGTTTTCCTTTTTCCAAAACTATATAATTCTCAAATCATTCCCCAAAAAGAGATAAAATCATCAAAAATAACCATAACATAATTTAACCTCAATTTTATCTCAAGCCTTTCACTACCATCATACCATATAGTAACCCATAATTACCTCAAAAGTAAGGATCATATAAACCCAAATGGTTCTTTATAACTATGTCCATAAAAGAAAATATAACTATTCCATGAATAAAATTTTCATATATTAAACATCAGTGTTACAAATACTATAAAAAGTCTTCTAATGTACCCCATCATCAAAAGACGCTTAATAATCTTAAGAATTTCACTATAACTCTTGAATCCCTTATATGTTGACTTCTTACTCATTCAACATTCTTCATGATCCATTAACCATTCCTTTCCAACTTATTCTGAAATACTTATTTCCTACAAACAAAATCATGAATCATATCCTAAGATTCCAAAATAGAAAACAATAGTTAAGAAATAATCCATACCTTTGATTGGTCATTGTCAGGTTCTTCATCCTCAATCAGAATGGCATTAGGTATTGGTAAACGAGTATTTGTATGATCTTGGTGATCCCATTCACGAAACTTCTTCATAGGACATGTGTTTGCATAATGACCATGCACACCACATTTAAAACATTCAATTGATCCCTCGGAAAGAACTACTTTCCCTTTCCTTGAGTCAACTGGATGCTTCCTTTTTCCATGGCAGGTTCTTGCTTTATGACCTTCATTTTAGCGTCTATAGCATATTTATGTCCCTTTGAAACATTTTCCTAGGTGTTTCTTTCCACATCTATGACACATAGGTTTTTGAACACACTTAACTTTATGATTATTACCTTTAGTTCTGTATAGATTTGTTTCTTGCATATATGATGCCTTATAGAAATCACTAAGGTTTAGGTGGTCAATCATGACTCCAGATAGTTGGTTGAGGATAAACACAAGAGTTCTCATTGCAGCTCCCATATCATTCAGTTTCTCGCTCAGAAAACTGTCACAGTTTCCTTCACATCCACCGTTACCTTGGTGCCCGCTAGATCCAGCCATTTACTAAAACCAAAAAGGGTCAGTGTGAGTATAATAACAAAACCATCATGTACTAATGAGGAATATATAATTACTCATTCACTTTATCTAAAAACTATGACTCTTTCTGAAATCCTAACCATTATGGTTATGTCACTTATGCTTAAAGAATACCCTAACCTCTAAAGTTATCTAAACTGACCTTTGATACCAACTATAAGGCCCCGGCCTTAAACCTAACTTAATATTGAATTAGATGAATAATTCACATTGACGATCTTTTCAGGATTAGAGTTTTATAGAATTAGGATATAACTATTACATCTCAAAATATTACAAAGTAGAAACTTCTACTATGTTTCCATGAAATAAAAACTATTAAAAAGAAACATGTCTAGTTCCATGTTTTAGGTATCATGACTTTACCTTGATCCCATCCTTGACCCTATTCCATGTTAAGTCCTGTGAAAAACATTTCAAAAAATTGGGATGAGCATAAAAATCTTAGTAAGGGATACACAAAGAATGAAAACTGTTAGTTTTTCAAAACAACAAGTAAACCATGTATACTTCAACAAAGTAATATTTTTTACCTTTTTGAAGTAGTAAAAACTCTTCACTAAATATAAGTTCATTACTTACCCTTCTGTAACAAAAAGATTACCATAAAACCTATATAAAGATCACATAACATATAAAGGTAACTTGGGACATAAACATACTTAAGTGGAATAACCATAAGGTCGACTTCCACACATATCACGTAATGGAATAGACATTCGGCTAACTTCCATACATACTTAATGGAATATCCATACGGCCGACTTCCATACCCAATGCGTTGGAGGTTATAACATAACAACCCGTCCTGGTATTCACGGCACCACCCATCAAATGGTTTATCACGTAACCACCGGTAAAATGTCCAAGTATAATTATAAATTTATAACACATAAAACCAATATAATGGAATGATAACATTTCCACATTTCAATCAAAATATATCATTTAAATATATTGACAAAATAGAATCCTTTATCAAAACCATTTTCAATACCAAAATACATAAAAGAGTATATGGTATTTAAAAAACATTACGGATTGTTGAGGAAGCCAAAGATCAAATAATACTCGCGGTGGAGGAAAAGGTCATTGTCACAGCGTACGTTAAAAAAACATTCCTTTTGTATAAAAGTAAAAGTCAAAGGGGTTTATACACCGTATAAAAGAAAGTTTTGTATAAAACAAAATATGCCTCAATGAAAGGAGATTGAGACGAAGTCCCTTACAAAGACGGTATCCCTGGTTTAAGGATAAATCAATTACATAATTATGTGTGACAAACGGATAAACCAAATATAAGTGGATATTAAGTGTAAAACAATCAGAGGTTATTCACACACATTCATAGAACGACATATTCAAGGAGTATAAGTTTATCCCAAAGAATCAAATTTGGGTTAAGAATGTCCCTTGCAAAAATTTGACAGCCTAACGACGTCACTACAAAAATTCAGAAAATGAGTTGATGAGAGATAAATAGGGTATCTCATCACATGGACATAAAATTTAAATCAATAAGGATATAGAAGAACATATCCCAACATAATAGTATGTGAATTAAAAGACATAACAAAATAAGTTTTTTAAAAAGAGGAGGGTGAAAGGTTCCCTTACCGACATGGGTATCTTTCAATACATGCACCCCGTGAAAGAAGGACAATACAAAATTGATGTAAATACTCATAAATGAAAGTATATTACACAATGAGTAAAATAGTGGGCAGTACATACACCACTCAAAGTAAATTGTGGAAAATGTAGCATAAATCTCATGGGAATAAAAGTGAGATGAAAAATCCCTTACGAAAACTCGGCAGCCTAACGGCGCCACATAATACCTACAAAAATGGATTGATGAGATAAAATAGGGTATCTCATAATATTAACATAAAGTTTATAGAAAGAGGAATATAAAAGAACATCCCCCAACATAACAAAGAGGAGCTTAAAAGAAGTGACATAAAGGAGAGTACTTAAAAAGAAAGAGAGAGGTTAGATCTCTTACGAAAATTCCGCAGCCTAACGGCGCCACTCAAAACATCCCAAATAGATTGATGAGAGGGAATAGGGTCTCTCATCATATGAACATAAAAATTACAGTAATATTAATATAAAATAACATCCCAATAACAAGAAATATGATCTTTAAAAGTAATGAAATAAAATAGCGTACTTAAAAAGAAAGAGAGGAGTAGGATCCCTTACCTCGGGTCCTACTTGACTCGATCGTTCTTTAACATCCGGAATAATAAACCTGAGTTAATTTCTATTTTCTTAAGAAACTTTTTCAATTTAATTATTCCTTTTATATCACTTATTTCCATTTTATAAACATTATGTAATAATTTATGTTAATAATGTTTGTTTTGTCGATATTTGGTTCTTAAGTTGAAAGTGAACTTCTTACAATTACATGTTGTTTGTGTGGTCAAAGGTTCATTATATCCAGAATGATATTCATGATTTGGATATCATATATATCATATATATCCATCATATACATTTTTTTATAATATTACATAAGCATTTAGAGGGAAGAAATGAAATTCACCGTTCATGGAGACGGTAAGCCGTACGTACGCATGAACGTTACTTTCATTTCTTTGTCATATTAATGGAATTAAAACTAAATGAGAGGTATGTATATTTTAATTCCAGAATTTTATTCATAATTTATATGTAACATACATTATATATATCCATTATAAATATGTACTTATAATAGTACATTACATTTGGGGATAAGAAATGAAATGCACCGTTCATGGAGACGGTAAGCCGTACGTACGCATGAACGCTACTTTCATTTCTATCTCATACATTAATGGAACAAAATAATAATGATATAGTGGTATATTATAATCCCATTATAACATCATATATAATAACTTTAAATCCATCCTTTATACATCCCACATATGGCGTTAACGAATCACATCACTTTGAGGGGGCGGTAGTCCGCACTTCCATAAATAAAGATATCGCGTTTACCCAATAATGGAAACCATAAAGGTATGCCATAAATGAAAAATACATAAGCTTAAGTAAAACATAAAAATATTATATATCATATATAAATATTGTGTCATCTTAATGTCCACCTTTGAAGGTGTTATATGAGTGTTGAACAATCATCGTTTCGTGAGGCAGAAATTCGCCATTCACGGAAACAGTATGTTCTTTAACCATTAGACGTAGGTGTGAGTAAGTGTAGCTATAATAATTCTTATAAAAACATCATAGTATATTTAAGATATTGGGGTTGTTACAAAATAAATTAATAAAAAGAGTTTAGGGGGTTGGAGAGGAAAAATAAAACAAAAGGACTCAAGTGAAGACATTACCTTAAAATCAGGTAACTCCCTTTGGTTTGAGCTCAAATGCTTCCTTGGGAAGACTTATGCCCAATGTGAGGCTTCAAGGAGTAAGATAGGGAAGTGTAGAGACAAAATGGGCAGGGGTTGGCCGAGCGAAAGGCTTTGGGAGTGTGGGTAAGGAGGTAGAGGTGGGGGCCTTTTATAAGAGGAGAGGAGGGGCACTCTTGTAATGTTACAAAATGTTACTTTATTTTCAAAAGAGTTTCGGATTTTGAAGGTCCCAAATTGATGTATTTTTAGGATAAGGTGATAAGGGTTCGAAATACACTCATCCAATAGGTTTTGGACATGTTTAGGTCTTATATATTACATTATCTTTCCATTTTATTTAAATCGTTAAATAATGAGGTCATCACTGCATCATCATGATGTCATAAATAATTTAACTTCTTTAATGTAGAAAAATTATATAAAAAATACTATGATGTAGAAAATCCTTTTATCCTTCCAATTATTATTTATAGTCAAAAATATGACTTGTATAACCCCATGTAAAAATTGTTTTCGTAAAACATCTCATGTTTGTGTCATTTTTACATTAACATTAAATAAAAAGATATTTATGTCATTTTCCAACCAAAGTGTCTCCATGGGGTCCCCAAGTTGACCCATGGATTTTCTTGGTCGGCCATGACACATCCAATGAGGGTATGACATGTGTCTAGGTCATTTCATTTTTTTAAAACATTATTCATTCCTTAAACTACACTAATTACCTCTAATCGCGATTAAAAACTTAATAAGTTACTATTCACCAAAAAAATATTTTAATACCATTGAACCACATTTTACTTCTTAATGAAAACCATGTATGTTGGATTTTTTAAATTCAAAACACAATGATGGTAAAATTTTATTTAAACGGAAAATCAGTTTTTATAAGTACCACTTAGTGGTTTCACTATTCATCAAAAATTGACGTTTTTCAGAAAATTACCAAAAGTTTACCCTAAGATATATTTGATATTCCGAATTCAAAAATGATGTCTATTTTAAAAAATTCAGAACATATATTTTGCATTAATTAATTTAATAATTACTTCCTACTGTCAAAACAAATAGCGTGTTTTTATGAAACAAAATGTATCAAAAGATTGACACTAGTTTAAGTCCGATTTCAAAGTGAAATTAATTTCAACGACCACTATAGGATTAAATGGTAAAAATATATTCTAATTTCACTTTAAAACCAATTCAAAAGATAATCTAATCATATAAATAAATTACATTAAAAGAGGTTTTGAATTAAAATACAACATTTTTCACTATTCATTAAAAAGTGAAATTGTTTGGAAAAAAAACCAAAAATTTACGCAAAGTAAACATTGATGTACCCATCCTAAAGAAGAATTTTATTTTTTCAAATATAACACATAAAATTGTCAAAAAGTGGATTTAAAAGAGGTTCGCCATCAAAAGGCGGTTAATCGACCTTTTAAAGAATATTAGAATATTTACGCTTAAAATTGGATTCATTTTAATTTTTTAATCCTCTAACATTTATTGTAAAAAGTAAAAATATTTGACAAACAAATATAATCATTTTGTAGTTAGTTCTGTTCATTCCAGCAATTACAACGGCTAGGCATTAACTACTATTGAAAATAATATTATTTTATTATTAGAGTGTAACGTAAGATTCCCAAGAAACTCGTTGTTGCATGTTGGGTATGCCATTGAGCATAGCATCCCCTTTAATGTAATATTAATATTTTATTCACAAATATGGATAAATATAAAAATATCATATTCTTTATTTACCTGGGGTGTTACACGCATAGTGAGGAGTATAGAGAAGGGAAGATTGAGATTTCTAAAGAATGGAAAAAGAACCTTGAGGAATACCTCAAATGGAGGGATATATGTTATTTGTGTGGAGAAAAGGGTCATAGAGTGACAGACTGTAATGGAGTTCAATGTCTTATTTGTGGAGAACATGGGCATTACCCCACTCAATTCCCTGACCTAAAAAGTAACTTTTAAATCAAGGAAGGACTTATTCCAGGACAATCATTGAAGAGGATGGATTGAAGTGTTTATGTATTGGTATTCAAGAATAATTCTGTTGAGGTACTTTTATGGTGTATTAGAATATTTATGTATTAGTCTATTGTGGTTTTAAATAATTTTATGGTACCGGTAACCATGAAAAGTGATTCATATATTTTTGGAAAGTAGATGATATGTGCATAATGAAGGGATACGAAGATAATGAGATGTTTGATTGTATTCATGAGCTCATGACTAATATAAGGACTAAGTGATATTATGGTTTGATTATATAGATTTTTTGGGATTTTGGTATGTGGAAAGAGTTACCTTTTGACAGTATTCATGTTTTAACTAAGGTTTTATGGTAATTTATGTTTCAGGAGAATATATGAATAAGGTATGCATGTGTTTGGAATGCAACCAATAAGATATATCTTATGATATATGTGGGATAAATTCTTGTATTCACATTCTTGGTAGATAACCTTTATAGTAATTGTTTTCTTTATACTATGAGCTTGGACCAAAGTATTTTAGATAAGCCTAAATATTGGAATGGATTATGTTGGACTTAAGTTAGTATTGTTTAAGGATAGAAATTTTTTCGATATTATTGATGGGATGTTATAGTAATATAGCTTTAGAAAAGGACAAACTGCAGGACGGGCGACATCCCATCACGTCGGACAAGGCTATGGGAATCGAACCCACAACCGAAGTGCGACTGGCCTTTATCGCCTACCACTGACCTAAATAAAGTCCTTGTTTAGTAGAAACTAGTTTTATTATATTAAGAAGTATGATATAATAAGTATAAGTCCATTTTAGGAACCATATATGATTAATCTGAGTATAGATGGACTTATGTATTTTATGATAACTTTTCTAACCTTTTGTTTGAGACAGATGGAATGACCCATCATTCTATAACATGATCTACTAAAACATAATTAATGACAAATTCAACTTCATTTCATTAAGAGATGAAGTGTAAATTGTCCAAATAATGACCAACGGTGAGACTATACCAAAATCACGAAAGTATTTCTTCTAATTCAAATTTCATCAACATTGGGGAAATGATCTTGAAAACCAAAAATGTTGTCCTATTGCTCTTATATCTGATGAATCAGATAGGTACCTTAGATCGTCACAAATTTATGGCTTTTTGATTTCTGGATTTTCCATAGCCATGTTCCCTACCACTCTCCATCAGAACATGATGGTTATATTTCTCTTCTATATCCATATTTTCACCTATGTTCTCCTATGTGGAAACCCAGTGATTATTTATTTGGGTAACCGTTACGTTTCATACATTAGTTTTTAAATCCATGTTTTGGTATTCCTTTTTACGATGTGGATTTCTATTAAAGAAACTTTCGAGTAGTAAACCATTTACAACCTCGACGAATTTCGAGGGCGAAATTCATTTTAAGGGGGGTAGAATGTAACACCCCGAGATTTTATGAATAATATTCTTTTTAATTTAATTAATGTCTTGTGTTGTACGCTACACCAAAAGGATCTTGAAAAACACGCATCATTGACTTGACTTGTACACAATCGCGACCTTCCTCGATAGCGTGTGTAGTACGCAATACCGAGTTTCACTAAACAACGATATGCTATTAAAATATTATTAAAACTAGCCATTATTAATAGTAATAACCACTTTTTGAAATTTTTTAAATTTATTTTTCAAAATGGACTTCATTTTTGGATTCGGAATATCAAAATTAGCTTAGGGAGAAATTTTGGTACTTTTCGGATAACTTTCATATTTTGATGAATAGTGAAAATTACTAAATTGTAATTAAAAAAAACTTTTTCAATCGAAATAATTAATAGTGATAAATTATTAATTTGAGTGGTTTTAAAATATATTTAGAATATATTTTTACAATTTAATACAATGTTGGTCATTGGATGTAATTTCACATTTAAACCAAACATATACAAGTGTCAATCTTTTGATAGTTATTATCTCTTAAAAACAGGCTATTTGTTTTGACGAAGAGATTTAATTTTTAAATAAATTAATGCAACTGATATGTTTTGAATTTGGTAAAATAGACATCATTTTTGAATTCATAATATTAAATATAGCTTAGGCCTAATTTTTGGTATTTTTCTGGAAACATTCATTTTTTGATGAATAGTGAAACCACTAAGTGGTAGTAAAAAAATGAATTTTTCAGAAAACTTAATTTTACCGCTTCTGTGAGTGGAATTTCAAAAATCCAAGAGACACGGTTGATGTCAGTATGTAAAATGTGGTTCAATGTGATTAAAATAATTTTTGGTGAATAGTAACTTTTTTCTTTTTTTTACCACGGTTAAAAGTAAATAGGGTAATTAAGGGTAAAAATGATATTTTAATTACCCTAACACATGTCGTAATTCTATTGGATAAGTGTAATTAGACCAAAAACAGCCTTAGAAATAAAATATGACCATTTAGGACCTCTTGGATTAGATTAGGACATTTATTATTAATTGATTTAAAGAAGGTTTAAAATAGTTAAAATCAATGTTTAATAAGTATATCATTTTTAATACAGGGTTATACATAACATAAATTATACTATAAATATTCATTAGAAAGCTAAAAAGATTTACTACATAATGATATTTTATTTGTAATTTTTATACTTTAAATAAGTTAATTTATTTATGACACAAAGATGATGCAGTAATTATCTTATTAATGAAATATTGACATAATTGATGTTATAAATACCCAAATAAATGTAATTTGAGACATTTTATGAATTACACTAATTTTATAGGTTAATAGGACATGTTATTATTGATTTAATTAACTTTTTTCGAAATAATCATTCTGTTATAATTTTCACAAAAATCAATTACTAAATAGTGTCAAAATTGACATAAAATTGTTTTTAAAACAAATATTATATTATTGATTGTTATTTTATTCCTAAAAATCTAAGGATCGGCCAAGATACTCATATCATGATAGGTGTATCATTAATGGACCACTTGGGGGGATCTTGGATGTATATAGTTAGTTTATTAACTATATAATATAAAAATACAAAGTGACATGGTAAATGTCTATCTAATTAACTAAGAGTTAAAACTAAAAGATAAGGTTAATATAATGACCTAAACTTGTCTAAATTATTTTGTATGAGAGTATTTAGACCCATACCCACCTTAGTTTCTAAATTAATCAATTTGGAGCTATTTAAAACCGAATTTGGATTTATAATAAAATAATATTTTTTGTTATTCCAAAGGTGCCCCTCTCCTCCCTTATAAAGGGCTCCTCCTCCCTCTCTTCCTCACACCAATTTGAGCCTTAAACTCGGCCAAAACCTGCCAAATTATCTTCTCCACTTACCTGGAAACATCCTAGAAGTCCTGGTCTTCTCCAAAGACCAATTTTTGTGCCCTTAGAGGAGGTCTCAAAGAGGCGCTTCAAAGAAGATGTAATGTCTGTTACTGATTGTTTCAACTTTATTTCTTCTTCTATTTATTCTTCTTTAGTTGTTTAATTATGAATTAATAACATCAGTATCACTCATATACTAATATGTTATTATAAGTATGAAACAACTCTATTTCACCATCTATCCATCCTACGGAAAACGAAATCACCACGCGTGCGTACGTACGAAATACCGTCTCCACGCCGTGGTGTAATCTGTTTTTCCAACACCACATTACTTGGATGGGTATAATGGTGTAAATAATATCTATACATAGTTGTTATAACGTCATAATGATTCTTATATACTGTATCATCCACTCCACTCCAATTCAATAATTATGGAAACGATATCATCGCTTGTGCGTACGTACGGACTACCGTCTCCACGACGCGATGAGATTCATTCTCCATGTTAACCATTTAAGAATGATTATAAAGTATATATAAGAAATAATAATGAAATATATGACATTATAAATATACTGGATTTATGTATATGTTTGAAATCTACTTAATTCCATTCAAATCAGTAAGGAAACGAAAACAGCCTTCATGCGTACGTACGGCCTACCGTCTCCATGAACTTCGTATTTCTTTCCATTAATCGATCTATTATATATATGTATATTATGAATATATATTATATATAAATCATGTTTTATATTCTGGAATTAAGTAATCATGATCTAAGTAATCATATGAATAATTACAAGTCCAAACACGGATGACAAATGAAATGATTTTACCCAAAACGCTCTTTAACATGGAATTTACAAAAGAATAGGTAATATAAAGTCATAAGTGAACCATATATGATATCATAACAATGAATATGACTCTTTAATAAGTCAATGACATTATTTAAATCATTATACAGGAGGTTCGGATACATACGAAGCATATTGGACATAAGGTAAGGGATAATTTTATAAATCTCATTTTTATCCGAGATTGCTTATTCGTAAGTATTTACTGGGGTTATTTATATCATCAATGTCCATGTTTTATAAAAGTGTTTTCATGTATATTTAAAGTTCTTTTTACCCATTATTGACTTTTACTACATGGTATGTAAGGAATCTTTCTTGTTTTTAAGTTACGAGGTAGTTTTTCACTTTTCCGACAAAAGTACGAGGAGATTGTTATTTTTAACTTATATGGCATAAAAAGGTTTTTACGGTTTTATAAAGCCTTATTTTCATGAAGCTTCCTATAAAATATTTCATGACTATTTTCAACAAAATCCTTTTCTTTTAAAATTGCATGATTTTTTGTGAAAATAAATTGATTTTGAAGAAGAAAGGATATTTTCCTCAAGAATTCATTTCAGATGTTTTATCAAAACCATTTTCTATCTAAGATGACATTATTTCATATGTGTATGTTTCAAGTATAATGTCTCAATTATTTACAAGGATTAAATTTTCTTATGATGAAATATCCATTTGTTTCATATGGATTATGTGATGATGGGATGATGTTTATGAAACCCATTTTCTTTTTTGGGTTATGATGAATGTTTTATGTTTATTTTGTGGCATAAGTAAGAATGATTTCACTATGAGATGGGTGGGACCTATATCTCCATACAATGCATTGGGTAAAGATTTATATCTCATTAGATAGACATGGCTGGAACGTAAAGTTAAACCGGTTCAGAAATACTGGACTGGAACGAGGAGTGAACTCGATTCAGAAAGGTACTTTGTCCACTAAGATGGTCTTGGCATCAATGCCTTTGTTAATATGGAAATCATATCATGTGCTTAATGGTTTCCACAATTACATGTTTTATTACCATTCTATTTTATCATTCTTAATGTTTCTTTATGATCTATGCCTTACAGACTTCTATGTTTTATGTCTTCACTCATGTTTTTGATGTTTAAACATTATGTTCATGTTTTTAGGTTCAAATGTATATGGTATGTTTTATTTTACCCATGCATACCCTTACTGAGCATTTGAGATCACCCTTTTTATGTTTTATTTTCCCCAGGATATAAAAAAGGTTTTAGGTAAGAAAAAAAGGGAAGATCTTTATGGGAGATGTTGAAGATCGTTCACCACGATTAGAAGATTATATTCCGAGTTTCCAAAGACACTAATCTATTACGATCCTTGTGTGTATATTTTTGTTATGTATTAATTATTCCACAAAAGTAATGTAATGTCCATGTACATGAAGCTTCGTGTCTCTACACCTTATACCTTATATTATTTGAAAATTCATAATAAAAAAGAATATTTTTGTTGAATTAACCAATGAAATATTATATATAATTAGAAAATTTCAACTGAAAATCCTAAAAAATGATGCTTTGAAGAAATATTCCATGGTATTTAAAATTATTAAATAAAATTTTATCTCAAAAAGTGGAATTCAAGAAAGGATAATGAGTCAAACATGTTATGAAAGACTTTTTTGTGGTCCACCATGTCATAAATTTAAAATTCAATGATTTGACAACATTTACCATTCCATATACTGTATGATAATTTTCATTCAATGATTTCATGAAATTATTTGGATCTTCTATAAATACCATTATCTATATGGTCTATAACAGCTTAAAAGTTGGAGAACTCAAACCTTATAAAATATTCACCTAATAACATAAATTAATTGCAGTAAACACTATTTTAGTTATTGAATTTATATTGGTACAAGTAAAATTAATTATTTTCCAAAAAAAAATTATTTCATGGTTTTGTAAGATGAATGTATCAATAATATAGAATATATTATTCATCGAATAACCCTTTTAAAAACTACTATAGTAGGTATCAATTTCTAAAAATTAGCTCTATCGCTTGAAATTGTAGTATAAGATATTCACTTAAATATTTTTCAATCCACGAAACAGCCCTATAAGATCTATTCATCCCCCTAAAAAGATGCATTATAATGGTTCTAAAAATAATTTAATTCTTGATTTTACATGTTATGAAACATATGTTATATTTTTTAAAAAAAAATAATCCTCTTATTGTAATAGAATATGAGTTACAAAAGGAAGAATATTATGGTTTTGAATTAAATTTGAATGTATATTATATTTTTCAATCATTATAATTTTGAAATATTGGAATCAGTATTCATGAAAATTCAATGTAAAATAGACATTTCATATTTTATTTTCGATTTTGTTAATGAAAATGATAATATTTCTTAGGAAATCAACCAAATATTCATTAAATCTAATGAAATTAATTATGAAAACTCATATATTTACTATCCTATGAATTATAGTATTTCCTTTGAAAATTGATTTATATACAAACTGAGACACAACCTTCTTCTCCAATATTGAATCTGAAAAACTATAAGTTTTGGGAAACACTGAAGAGTTGAATTTGAAAATGCAGAATACGTTTTTCTTCTAATAAAATCAACCATTTTGGGATAGAGGAAAATATTAATAAAAACACAAATAATCATTATATGTTGATAATGAAAATTTTTCTATGATCATTTTTAAATTTTCTAAAAATACGTAAAAGATGTAACTCTTATTAATCATTATAACCCACAATAGAGTTTTATGATATACTCTATCTGATATGACTATAATCAACCATTTGGTTCTCGTACATGGAATTCTATTATATGTAAATGTAAAATATATGATGAAATTTCAAAATATATTGAATGAAACAATCTTATAGGTTATTAATAAGGAATGTAAAACTATTTTAACTACTTGAATACTTTTTATAATCTATAATGGTCAATTGTTGTGTATTATTCCTGTTATCCCTAATAAGTGTAGAATGAATATTTCATAAAAATAAATTGGGAGATCATGTTCCAATTAGATATAAAATTAAATCGATGATGTGAATTTATTATTGAAAACACAAATTTTATAATAGGAATGAATATTTTACCTCTCCATTTATAGACTATGTTATTAAATTACTTCTATGAAACTTCACTATCTTGTTCTTTAATGAATCATTAGTTTTTTAAAATTCACATTGACCTTGAAGATCATGTTAAACCACTATAACATTAATTTTTCAAAAAATATATTATAGGAATATTATTTTTATTCAATGTAATTCCCCACGAACATTTCAAATATGAATTATTATTACTATATCGAAATATAAGGTAGGGTGCATGGATGTTTTTAGGGACGATTTCAATATTTTTTGACGCTCATATGAAATCTATTTGATAGCATATCCTTTAGTCCATGAAACTCAATTTGAAAAAAATATTCTCTAAATTATGAAAACTATAATTTAATTATGGAAATATAAAGTTTTATCTTCTATAGAGTGTATAAATATATAATTAATGTTGATCAATGTAATGTAAAATTAATTTCATCAATAAAATGACAAAAAAATGAAATATGTGAGATGTATTTATTTTTCTTATTATATTTTTTAGAAGACTCATTAATTAATTTAGAAATATAGCCTTACCTCTATATATATTATTTAAAAAAACCAAATTATTCATAATGAGAGATATAAATAATACACCAATGAGATATAGAACATTATTACCTCTACACCGATCATCCAAATATCAAAATGAGATTCTCTTTCCATTATTTTTATTACCCATATTTTTAATCAGTATTCATGGGTCTCACTATTTAACATGATTTTAGAATATCTTTTGAAGAAATTTAATGTTTATCATTATGAATTTATAACCTATAACCCTAAAAAAGTTAAATTTTTTAACTGAAAAATAAATAATGAAAATATATTTTTGGGGAAACTATATATCCAATTAGTAAATTTTTGATTATGACAATATATTATACTCTTTGGGATTATATGACATCTCTTAAAAATATAATTGAAATTTTAACATTTAGTATTTTGTATTGAAAATATTATCACTTAAATATTTATTAATAAGAAAAAACATTTTGGGATTCTAAAACACATAACATGGAACTGAGTTATACTATAACATGATGAAATTATTTTTTGGAAACTAAAAAATAAGAAATAATGAATATGAGTGTTCTAGTCTGTACAATAATATAAAAGGATTTTGATAATGTAATAATCCAAAAAAGAGAGTTCAAATAATGGGTAAAGATTCATTGCTTGATTCAATACTAACATTTTTTCTAGGTAAATTTCAATCTAAATGGTATAGCCTTTTCCTGGGCACTGATATTTTTTCATTCATTTTTAAATTTATGAATTTAATAGGAAATGAAGAACAATTTATAGTCCTTGGGAACAAATTGAATATTTTTATAGATAAATTTATATATCTATGAGTATGGTAGGTTCTCTTTCCAATATCCATGTACAATTGAACAATATTTTGGGCCCCTCCTACAAATATTTTTTATATGCTTTATCATGTTTCTTAGTTTCTTTTATATACAACTTCAAAATGAGGATATTTTAATATATATGTATGGAGGAGGCACATCCTTTATTAAGATAGGATTATATTTTTCATTATTTTATGAATTTTATGTATTCTATATTCTTTTTTTGTTATTATTTTTTATATTAATTGTTGACGTGCCTTTGAAAAATAAGGATTTGTAATTTCAGACCATTTTTTTATTTGGTCCCAATGTCCAATAGTGATCTAGTTTATCCCACGAAGCTTAATGTACACTAATTTAGAAATAAAATCATTTTATGTTCAAATTTTGTGAAAACTCATACAAGAATTCTCAATTTTTTATCCATTTCCATGAAGTGTTGTCTAATTTTTAATCACTATCCATTTAGTATTTTATTCCATTCTTAAAATATTTTTGACAAACACGTGATTTCTTAACATAATTGAGAAAAACTTGTTTCATGTAGAATATTAAATTTTTCAATTAAAACATCGGTGATTCAAACACATATGTTTTAATTTATTGAAGTAACACATTGACTATTAAAATACCCCTTTTAAAAAATAATCATTTTACATTATCTTACCCATAAATTTTATCATTTTAATCCCTTAGTATTTATGAAATACATTTTTGGGAAGCCACATTACAAGAAATTTCCCAATATTCCTTGATCAAGGAAGTGAAATGCATGATCTAGTTGAACTTATGTAGGGGTGAAGCTTCATGTTTATGTGCTAAATATTTTTTGGGCTACCATGGGAGGAAAAATAGTGAGTGGTTTAGATGATAGTTTTTCCTTACATGAGAATTTATAGAGATTAATTATAGATTAAAATAATGATAAATTGGTTTTATGAAATGGAAAATATGTATTATAATTCTAAATAATTTTTGGAAGTTAGATCTACCTTTTGAAACTCAAAATACATATAACATTCTTCAATTTTCAAATATGAATTGATTTAAAAATAATAATAATATAATATATGTGATATTAGTAATGTGGAATCATCTATTGCACTGGAATAATGATGGGTCTACACAATCAATGAATTATTCAAGATTATTGATATTTATTTTCTTCAGAGGTGATTTTTGAGAAGAACCATTCATGATATGATATTATATTTCTTTATTTTTTTCACATTAAATCCATGACACCTTATAAATACACAACATTTCTAACCCTTGAAAACTAAAAAACACAATATACTAAATATCATTACAATACCTCATGATTAGTTGAAAAACTTGATTCAAATAGGGTGGTGATGTATACATTATCAATCTTATGGTCAAAAATTAATTTTTTTAGATAAGAAGAATGTTTCTAATTACTATTTTCAATTTTTTGTACGAGGGAAGAATTAATGTGAGGTAATTATTTTATTTGAATTAGTGTGTAAATAATAGCTTAATGTATTCAATGAATTAAATATATAATTTCAGATAATGGATATTAAGGGGGCATATAAATTTATTTTCTTTATGTTAAAACCCTTGATTCCATGGGCATGTTACTTGATAGTTATTGTGTATTGATATTAACACAATTTATCAAAGATTCAATATTTCAATTGTGGTGTAATTTATAGTGATAATATTTTCATAATGTTTCATGTGAATTTAAATGGAAAATGTTCCACTATGTTTTCATTTTGATTCGATTTTCAAAACATCTAGAATTTGGGGATATAATGGTCATTTAACTAAAAATATGTTAATTCATTAATTTTCATTGTTTTCAAACAATTATACAAAAATTAAAGAAGATCCTTTATATTTTTTTCTACCTAAATTTTGAAAAAATTGGTTTTTGAACTTCAAATGAAAATTCTCCTAAGTATTTAATATATGGTTTGATCATTAATCATCATACTATATGATATGGATTTTCCTATGTAGGCCTAATGTTTTAACTCTGATGTAATCCTTTTTCCCTATTCTAAAAACAAATGAACTTATATTGTAAGTCATTTTCAGGTAAACATTTGATTTAACATCACTATAATGCCAAAAAATTGTTACGATGTAGAAATAATGATGATAAATATTCTATATCATTACTTATGAGAATTTATGAATTTTTCAAGAACATGGTTTTGATGCAATTATTTGATAAAAGGTCATGAGATTCCATGTGATAATCCATGAACCCAATATGAATCAGACTAATAGAGGACATTGTATTAAAAGAGAAAACTCAATAGGGAAACCCTCATATAAAATAAGGATGCCTACAACCCAAATTCAATCCCATGTATTTGATATGTCTATTTCATGTATATATTTTAATGCATTTTAATGTGTTAATTTGGTAATTTATTGAAAAATATGTCCATGTTTGGAATGAATTATTTTGTTTTATTATTTATAACAAAATATAACACATTTGAGGAAAAGGAAAAAAACGGGATCGAAATATGTGATGAACGACCCTTCGTGCAGCGAGCAATGCAAAGTGGCATGACACCAGATTATTGGAGATAATGAGGAGTTGGAAAACTGAAGAAAAATTGACAACATGTCATGTAAAACAAGTACAAATCATTACTATTTGAAGTGAAAGAGATCAGCACTGAACAAGATATGACATGCATACATGTTGTGAACTACAAATACATGTCGTGTACCACCATGGCACGTTGTGACAATAGTCAAACCATAATATGAACTTCCGCTAGATTCAATGTGGTAGAGGAAAAACCATATATTAAGTACACATCCTGTACCACATTTACATGTCATGTTGATGGTGATGCGTGAATATTAAAATCAACACTACTGGCCACACTATGGAAATTGGCTCTAAAAGGAGGCCTCTGGCTTCCATTCCAAGAATATTTGGGGTAGAAGTAGCCAAGGAACATCAAAGGAAATCCACCATACCATAGGTGACGATTCACAGACGTTATTTTACACCATTATTCATCAGGTACCCATGTCGCTCGCTCTCATCCATAGCTATTAGTCACATAGTGTCGGGTGACAATACTGTAGGGGGATATGTGCATATGGATATTTATCTACATTTTATTCATGTTTTGGATTATTCAACTCTTTTTATCAATTCTTATTCTTCTTATTTATGTGATTTCATGACCATAACTTATAATTTGATGTTTTTTATTCAATCACAACAGTTAATTGACTTAGTTGTGTATGAAATTTTTTCCATCTAGGATGGTTATGTTTAAATATGGTTTAAGGTCCCCTATCTATGTGGTTGAGTCTTGTAGATGACCATTTCAATGGTCTAATCATAAGATTTGGTGGGATACCAAGACTAAGGATCCCTATTGAACCAAACCCAGACAACAAAACTCAATAATCACACATTCAATTAAATCCCTAGCACGCGAACTTGAAATCATTGAACTTGGCATGCCTCTCATATTGATTTCAACCCAAAATATCTACTGAATTATTCATTTTTTCACCATTGAACTAAACAATTTCAATTATAGTTTTCCTAATTTGTTTAATACATATACTCTGTCCCTATGTGTTTGAAACCCGAACTTTCCTAATCCTACATTTTAATAAAATGAGTTTCATAGCTTTTGTTTTATTACAATTGTTTTTCCATAGCACCGTAGGGAACTAATAACATCCTATGGGGAGAGGGGTAAGTATTTCATTAATATATCAAGAAAAATATATTTGATATATATTTAAATCAGGAAGATCATTGTGATATTGGGTGGTTGACCGAAGATGAGGGAAGGAATATTTTTAAAGGATAAGGATGACTAATTTGAAAAAAGAGTTCTACTGTGTTGTTTTAGGTCCACTTAATGAAATTTGTTTTTGAAAACCAAGTAGAAAAAAATAATTGGATATGATCTAGATATTTAAGAATACAATAGTTTTTGGGAAGTGGGAAGTGGAGATGGAACATAACATTCTATTGATTCTTTTTTTATTCATTATAATATGTTGGAATTCATATATAGATTATTTTCATTATATAATGTGTTACATTTATATTCTAGGTTTAATATTTTCCAAACTATATTATATTCTTGTTTAAATATATATTTTTAATGTGGATGTTATCTAAATAGATATTCAATTCGAAATGTTTTGGGATTGAACCTTTGGGGTTCATACAGGCCTAGCCTCTTAGAGTTCATTTTTTTTCATGTCACATTCCATGGATTACAATTAATCATACCATGGTCCCTATATCAAATCCTAAAAATATTTTATATTCACCATCAGTCCTTGATGGGTTCATTTAAGAATTCAATAAGATAATTCTTTAGAAAATGAAGAATATGGTTTCCAGAGGATTAAAACAAAGCCTTGGTGGATTATTCTTATATATAATTTAATCATTTCTCTTCTTTATGTCTTGAATTCATATTCTACTAGATTGTAAAAGTTTTTTAGTTTATTTTCTCATATTTCTACTAAAACCCCACAATTTAAAAAACATATTGCAGAAAAATATAGCAAAATGTGGTGGTTGAAAACATAGTCTATAAATTACTCAAAAAACCATGGGTGTTTATATTTTATTTCTTAGGGAATAATAATAATTTTTTGAGTGGGATCCATGAAAATACCCAATGTAAACTCTCATTCCCACTAGCTTTTTTTGAGAATCTATAGCATTAAATTATCTATCTATTTGACCCTTATCATGTGATGATAGTATACTCTCACATTAAATTTCTACAAGGATTGGATCCATCCATTAAATTTCATCATTAATGGCCAAATTTTTTACTTATGAAGACATTATATGAGTAATTATCCATGACATCAAATATAATCTATTCATATCCATAGCCAAAATGGTGACATGCACGATATTTCTTTTCAATCTGATCTCATTTTTAATAATCAATATGGGAATTGAAGATTTTTTGTGATTAATTTTAGGAGGTGAAAATGTACATTCCTTCCAAGAAAATAATTCTATAAAATTTACTTCTTAATTGGTGATGATATACTCTGATTGGAGAAGTGTGTTTCACAATTCAATTCATATTCCCAAAAAAAATATGGAAGATTGTGTAAATTATCATACTTCTATCCTTTACCACCATATTCATATTAGTCCTATTCAAAATTAGAAGACTACAATACAATAATCAGCTGTATAAAATGGTGTGGATTCATCAAATCATATGGATACAATTTAATGGTAACTTCTTAGATATTTTAATAATTTCCCTGATAGTAGGTTATGTCACATAAAACTCCAATTTGAATCCCTCTTCTTAATATTGTAATCTGATTCCTTCATTATATAGCAAAAAGTCATGAGCTATGATCCTAGCCTCTACTTGAAATATTTTTTTTGCACCATACATTGTCATTCCACCCATCAATATGGTTCCACTCCTCTAGTTCACATTTCTCTTATGCTTTTAGTATCTATAAAAGTTCTCCCCTCTTCCACCCTGACTTTCCTAGTTGACCGCCCTCCCACCTAGTTGACCTGGGTCTAATTTATTGTTGATGTGGGTCCTCATATAGAAAAGTATTGGATATATCTTTTAAATAATACCAACTCATAATACATAGAATAAATGTAATAAATTCTCAAAAATAATAACAAATTTCAAATTATTCTTCATCTTAAATATTCATCATTTCTGATCTCTTCATTAAATGACTAAATATATAATGGACACACAACTTCAATAATATCTTTTTAAAAATAAATATATCCATAGCCTTCACCTTATTTAAATGTTGTTAATAATGATCACTATTATAGTGTAATTTTAAAATGGTATTGGAATTAAGACTAAATCAATAATTTTACAAATAAATATTCCACAATGTCGTGATATTTTCTAGAACTATTCATTATAGTAACCTCAAAATAATTTCACATTGATAATGTTAGTAGTTTAATCATTATATGGAATAACATTGATGCTCTACCAAGACTGATATCCAATTCGTAGAGCCTTAGTATCTTCTCATTAAAATTTTTATATTAAATTAACTTTATAATATACTAAAAACAAATAAAAAATTAACTATTATACAATGAAATTATTCTCTTGAAATATAAAATAAAATATTTTTCTCCACCTTACTGGAAATAAAAGCATATATACGTAACGGAAAATCTCATATAATCACATTTCGTATGCTACCTAGGCATCGATTTCTCATCTATTTAATTTAAGGCCTCTTCTATAGACACATGTGAGAGGATGAAATCAAATGATATTAAATTTCAAGGATCCATTAACTAGAAAACACAAATTCTATGTGTGATAAACCTTTTTATAAAAATAGAGTGTATGAATGAGCTGATAATTATTTTTTCCATATGTTAACCATTATTTGATACATATAATAGATTAATCATTAATTTATGTATTTAGTATAATTAAACATTCAAATCATGATGTTTATTCATATGGCAGTCATCTCAAAAAATAAATTAAAATATTCAAGTGATAAGATACATAGGTACCGTGTTTTTTATCAAAATTTAAACTCAAAATTTAAAATAATTAAAAATTTATTTGGAGTTGGAATATGAGAGTGATTATGATAATGCATCTTTTAAATTTATTAAGCTATTAAAAAGATCCACATCCACTGTGTACTAACAATTTAAATGCTTTGAATAATATTTTCTCCCAAAAATAGGATAAATAAAACTCCATTAATTCCCTTCATATTATTATAATATATATATATATATATATGAATAAGATGGTTGTTTTTTTTCTTTTGGAGCATCTTTCAAGCTGAGAGCTTCTAATCAACCTCATCCATTCTTTTCTTCTAGTCTCATTATGGGTAGATATCATTTGACACTTCTTTATATTTTCAGTATCTTTTTTATAAACATCTTTTCTCTTATTTTAAACATCATTATTGTGTTGAATTTCCTGTTCCACCTCATCCTTCTAAATACACTCATAAATTTTCTCCACTTCTTCCAAATATAATTTATTTCATTTACCATCTACACATTTTTTTGGATTCAGTCATGTGATTATAAAATTTTAATTGATTTAGCCAAATAACTAAGAACAATATCTTAAAATATTATGTCTTATTAGAATCTTCACATGGCTTACCACTATTAATATATTGAAACCATATCCCTTTTAGACTATATAGAATATACCCTATCAATACAATCATGAATTTATTAGTTGTTTCACCCCCCTATATCCATTTGTCAGAAATAATATTTTGTGTCATCATGTCTATTTTATATTGGTATCTTGGAAGGATTTGTGGCTTTAATATAGTTTTCTAAGAACTTTTCTTTATATAATACCTATAATTGTGCCTTGTGTCTTGTTGGTTTCATTAAAATTAAATGATAAACTATAAATTGTAGGATTTAATCTCATACCTTTAATGAAAACAACAAATATATATAAATAAAATTTTCCACCTTCATATGTATTTTTTCAAATAGATTTTCCTAGTACACTTATTCAAAATAACCATTATTTTTCCATGTGGAATTTCATGTTATAGATTTATTTCTTTCTCTAAATGATTTATGTTGGGATCTCTAAATTATATTCTTGGTAAAAACATTTTTAATAGTCTTAATTTTTTTCTCACCACATGAATGACTTGAGAGATACTCATATTAAAAGAACCCTTTTCTAGATTGGTCATATATTTTCTTTATTAAATGATTTTTGATTTATTAATACATACCATCACTCATCATAACCATGATCACTTCTATTAAATTACTCAAGGAAATATATAATGAAATCAAAATTTATTTTTGTATAAATATTTATTTTGTATTGATTTTTCTTCTCTACTACATGGATTCTCTTTTGTTCATCTCTACACCTATATGTGTAGGAATTATATTAATTTTCTTGAATATTCATGTTATTCCAAAAATACAATGCATTTTTCTTAAACTTACATCAACAACAACAATAACCTATAAATATTATTCTTTTTTATTTCAGGCATAGTCTATGTAGATTTCATAGGTTGTGAACCATTATATTTTTTAGTGGATACAAAAATCGTTTAAAAACTTATTTGGGAACATTACATTATATAAATTTTGTCTTCCACCCATGATGTGGTTGGTTTATCAGTGTTTGTTCACTACAAATTCATTCCATGATTTTTCATTAAAACAATTATAGGTAATTTATATATCATTAGTACATAGGAAAATTAAAGGATTATAGGATAACTCCATCCTGGGTGATATTTCCCTTTGAAAATAGGATAATATCATTCCCTTCATAGAATAAATAATCTCAATGAATATTTCTATGAAAGCATCTCCATTTAATGTTTCTTGGGAATTTATAACTTATAGAGATTATTAATTCATCATTCTAACCTCTAAATAAAATCACATCATGGTAAGCAAGTTTTATTAATACTCAAAAGATCTCACTTAGTCTACCCAATCCTTCACCATTAATTTATTTCTTCTTCATGAATTTTTCTTAATTGAGGGAAGTTATTTTCAATATCAATTAACTTTTTTTATTTATACTATAATTAACTGTCATTGATATCCATAGACACTTTATTAACATTTTAGTTCACATAATATTTCTATAAAAAAATATTAATGAAATATTTATAATAACTATTACTTTTAAATTCATCATAATTGTTAGTGTTTTTTTAATATAATGTGAAATTATTCAATCATTTGATCACAATAGTTTAGTGAGAGTTTTGAATATTAATAAAAAATTAATGAATTTATCTTCCATAGAATCATACTCTCCTTCCAGATAAATATTTTCTTGTAATAAAACCTTTATAATTATAACAACACATTTTCACACTGTTAGGGAATATTCATAAAATGTTATTTGAATTTAGGAAGGAGATCACTATGTGATACATCATCATCACAACATATGTATGAGTTATCATATGAATCATAATAAATACAGTTATTGAGACTATTACCCATACTATTACATTTATCTAGTGGTGTATCCCCCTAATATATAAGATTATTCACTATCTCCCCTATATATTATTTTTCTTATATTCTTCTATGTCATGAAAAATAAACCTACATTCTTTTTCCACAGAAGTAACATTATTTTTCATTGCCTGATGTAGCTCACACATTTCTTGAATTCTTCACCACATAATAGTTATCTTATATCTTTAGAGGTAACCTTTACTCTAATAAAACCTCTAGATCCCAGTGATGAATGCACCACAAAGAGGTGGGGTTAATTAGTGGTTCAATTTTATTAATTCATTTCTTTTAATTAAATATATTTAACTTATTAGGATTCAAAATTCGTAATTTGGAGTTTCATACCCTCGTCTTATATATAGATGTAACAAAATATAGATTTAAAACATTATTTACAATTTTTAATATAAATACAACTCCATGACATATTAGTTTGATTTGACATAATTAATTGTGTACTATAAAATTATGACCAATTACATTAGTATTTGAAGAAACTAGTCATATAACTTATTAGTAGATACTCCAGTTGATGCCAATTCTACACCAATAGAACAATATCTTCTCTGATTAATGGTTAGACACTACAATCATCCACTCCTTCTGTTCTCAACTGGTTAGATAGCCCGACCACATGTTTCTTCATCAACTAGTTATAATTACATGTAAAATGTTCCCCCTTCTTATGAAGGATAATCCAATATTACAAAGTCATCATCCATATTAAAAGTCATATTTTTAGATAAGAATAATGGATCTTATCCACTAATGTATATTTTCATGAAAATTAATATCTCCTTGGAATAATATTTTTAATCATGAATCTCCACTAAACCAGATCACGAATGATCAAGTTCTTCTCAACATATTGATTACTCTGATAAGAAATTCGTTTCATATAAGTAATTATAAAATTTTGTACCTTATCTCCTCCCAATATATTGGTGTACGTGTTTCCTCAAAATCATCCAATTCTATGAACACATATTATCATGAAATTATGATCATTTTATATGCATCTAAACAATTATTTGTGCCTATTTTTTTTTCCACACAAAATATTTCTCAAATAATACATTCAAGTATTTGTATAAAAATAATATTAATATTTTATATAATATATATCTTATCTTTTATTATTAGTAAACTTGTTTGTTTCTTCACATACCGAATCTTTTGAAAACTACTATCTTTCATTTAATGAATTTTAATGTGATAGGTAGTTCAAGCCACATATTTTCTGAAATTATAATGAACCAAAATTTACATATATCATTATCTGCATAGTGCATTAATTTTCATATAAAATAATTCAAAAAACATATGAATCATGATGATTATCATATTCTATGACTTTAAAATTATTATATTTTGAAAAAACTACTACTTAAATTACAAAATATAATGGAATAAAAATAAGAGATTATTCTCTCAATAAAATATTCACATATATATTCTTTGGAAAACATTACTTGAGATTGAACAATGTCTTTATTATATTCTCTGCTTGTGGTTAACAAGTGATCATCCAAAATAATATGTTAATCCATTCAACTACATATGACACCAAAATATAGGTTCCCACTCCCAAAAAAATGGAATTCCACATAACATGTTACATTCACCTAACACGTTTATCATCTTGAAAATTCAACTTACCAGTATATATAATAACATATATAAGAATATGTATTCATCACATGATATGACATAAATGATAGAATATTTCATAGAAAACATACAAATAACTAAAAGAGTTTTTACATATTATTATTGAACAACATGTTTTCATAACACATGTATAAGAGAGCTTCTTTGACAACTAGAAGCATCAATATGTGATATTTTTGTACATAAAAAATAGATTAATCTCAAATGATCCTATAAATATCCTATAGAATATCTAATGGAATGATAACCACATTTAATCATAGAGATAATCATTCAAAAATCAAATTCACAATGTATTTTAATTTGTTATGGAAATATATACCCAGTTAATATCCAATGATACAATAAGATTATTATGAATTCTCATTGAGATCCAATCATAAGGGATTTTTCTTCGCACATGTTTGACGAATATCCAAAACCTATGTCACATAATAGAATACTATACTCAGTTGGATAAAATGATATAGATTCATAAGTTTAGATGGATATGAAATAAGCATAAATTTTTAATACATCTGAATATTGTCCCACACACCAGGGTATAAAGCATAAAACACTAATATCCTTTTACAAATTAATAAGGAAATATGATTCATTTTATGGTTAGTTGTGAGTAATAGTGTTTGCTGATAACCTTTATGACAAACAACCTATGATGGCATCCTCAACACTCTTGTTTCCCCACATGGTTGTGCCACTACTCTTGTGCATCCTATTTACACACTATACCTACATAGATAGTCTCTCTCCTCTACCACACTAGGTGAAATTATTTTCCTTCCTCCCACATGGTAGACCAAGGTTCCATATATGTTTTATGTTGGTCCTCAGTTTTGAAAAGTTTAGTTATACTTTTTATATAACACCAACGCAAAATACTTCAAATAATTCCAATCTATTATATAAAACAATACCGAATATCAAATTATTCTTCACCTAAATATTCATCATGTATTAAAAAACACATCACTAAATGATATAATATTATATGGTCACAAAAAATGAATCATATAATCATGAAAAAAAATATTTTCATGGTCTTTATCATTATTATATGTTGTTAATAATTTTAACTCTCCTAGTTCAAGTGGAATATGTCATTGGAAATAATACCAGTTAAACAATCATGAAAAAACTTATGCCATTATTTCATAATCTTCTCTTGAATTCTTCAAGATAGTATCATCATCATCATTTTCTATATATAATGTAAATACCTTATTAATCATATAGACATACATGGATATATTATCAACCATGACATCCAATTTCTTGAGCATCATCATCACCACATTAAGGTATTCCTGACAAAAAGAATTTATTATTGTAACATCCCCGGTAAATAAATAATTTTACATTCTAATGTTTATTAATATTTGTGAATAAAATGTTAATACTATTTTAAAGGGAATGATATGCTCGATGGCGTACCCAATACACAACAATGAGTTTCTTTGAAATCTTACGTTGCACACTAATAATATAATAACATTTTAATAGTTAACGCCTACAAATTGTAATGGAGGGAATGAACAGAACTGGCTACAAAATAATTATATATGTTTTTCAAATATTTTTACTTTTTACAATAAATGTTAGAGGATTAAAAATGTGAATGAATCCAATTTGAAGCGTAAACATTCTAATATTCTTTAAAGGGTCGATTAACCACCTTTTGATGGAGAAACTCTTTTAAATAAACTTTTTGACAATTTTATGTGTTATATTTGACATGATAAAATTCTTCTTTAGAATCGGGACATCAAAATTTACTGTGTGTAAATTTTTGGTATTTTTCCGATAAAGTTGATTTTTTAATGAATAGTGAAAAATGTTGTATTTTAATTCATAACCTCTTTTTAATATAAATTATTCATATGATTAGATTATCTTTTGAATTGGTTTTAAAGTGAAATTAGAATATATTTTTTCCTTTTAATCCAATAGTGGTCATTGAAATTATTTTCACTTTGAAATTGGACTTAAACTAGTGTCAATCTTTTGATATATATTGTTTCATAAAAACACGCTATATGTTCTAATAGCGGGAATTAAATATTAAAATAATTAATGTAACTTATATTTTTTGAATTTTGTAAAACCGAAATAATTTTTGAATTCAGAATATCAAATATATCTTAGGGTGAATTTTTGGAATTTTTCTGAAAAACATGAATTTTTTATGAATAGTGAAACCACTAAGTGGTACTTAAAAAATTGATTTTTCGTTTAAATGAAATTTTACCACCTCTGTATTTTGAATTTCAAAAATCCAACATATATGGTTTTCATTTGGAAGTAAAATGTTGTTCAATGGGATTAAAATAATTTTTTTAGTGAATAGTAACATTTAAGTTTTTAATTTCGTTTAGAGGTAATTAGTGTAATTTAAGGTAAAAATAATGTTTTAATATTATGACCTTGAAACTTCTCATAACCCTAGTATATGAGTCATGTCCGACCAAGACAACCCATGGGACGATTTTTGGGACCCCATGGAGCTACATGGGTAAGATAATTACATTAATTCCTTTTATTTAATGTAAAAGTAAAAATGACACAAAGATGTATTATTTTACTAAAACAATTTTTACATGGGGTTAGAAATGTCATATTTTTTACTATAATTATAAATTGGAAAGATAAGCATATTTCATACATCATAGTATTTTTTTTTATAATTTTTAGACATTAAATAAATTAAATTATTTTTGACATCATTATGATGCAGCGATTACCTCATTATTTAACGATTTAAATAAAATGAAACGATAATGTAAAATCTAAGACCTACACATGTCAAAAACCTATTCGATTGGTGGATTTCAAACTATTATCACCTTATACTCGAAATACATCAATGTGGGACCTTTAAAATCCAAAACACATTAGAAAATAATTTAACATTTTATACTGTTCAAAGAGTGCCCCTCCTCTCCTCTTATAAAATTCCCCCACATCTACCACCTTACCCACACCTCTAATGCATTTGGGTCGGCCATGATCTGATCCTTTTTTCTCTCCACATCCCTCTCCTCATCTTAGAAGCCTCACCTCTGGCATAATTCTCTTCATGAAACCCTTTTGGTTCAAACCAAGAGGAGTTACCCGATTTTAAGGTAATGTCTACACTTGTGTTTTTTTGATTTATTTTGCTTCTCCAACCCCCTAAACACTTTTTATTGATTTATTATGTAATAAATCCAGTATATTAAATATACTAGGTTGTTTTTATATGATTTATTCTAGCTACACATAAACACACCTACATCTAACGGTTAAAGAACATACTGTTTCTGTGGGTGGTGAATTTCTACCTCACGAAACGATGATTGTTCAATATTCTGTTAACACCTTCAAAGGTGGACATTAAGATGTAACTATATTTAAATGTGATATATAATATGTTTATGTTTTCTTTAAGCTTCTGTATTTTTCATTTATGGAATACCTTTATGGTTTCCATTATGGATAAAGGCGATATCTTCATTTTAGGAAGTGCGAACTACCTCCCCCTCAAAGTGATATGATTCGTTAATACCATATGTGGTACCTATAAAGGATAGATTTAATGATATTATATATGATACCATACTTTAATTATAATACTCTAATGTATCATTATGTTTTAATCCCTTTAAATATGAAATAGAAATGGAAGTAGCGTTCATGCGTACGTAAGGCTTACCGTCTGCATGAACGGTGCATTTCATTTCTTACCTCTAAATGTTATGTTATATTATAAATGCATGTATATAATGGATATATATGATATATATGATATATACATAATGAATATAATTATTTATATAATGGATATTTTACCCCATGAACAAACTTGTAATTATAAAGATTTTATTTTTGACTCAAGTAGCAATGATCGAAAAAACGACCATTATTAACTTAAATAATTACATAGTGTTCATAACATGGTAATAAGTGATATAAAAGGAATAATGAACTTTAAAAAGGTTCTTAAGAAAGTATAAATTAACTCATGTCTATTATTCATGAGGTTAAAGAATGATCGAGTCAAGTCGGACCCGAGGAAAGGGATCCTACCCCTCTCTTTCTTTTTAAGTACTCTCCTTTATGTCACTTCTTTTAATCTCTTATTTGTTATGTTGGGGGATGTTCATTTATGTTACTCTTGTTGTAGATTTTATGTTTATATTATTAGAGACCCTATATGATATCATAATTCCATTTTTGGATGTTTTATGTGGCGCTGTTAGGCTGCCGAATTTTCGTAATAGATCCAACCTCTCTCTTTCTTTTTTAGTACTCTTCTTTATGTCACTTTTTATGCTCCTATTTGTTATGTTGGGGGATGTTATTTTATGTTACTATTATTTTACATTTTATTTTAATATGATGAGAGACCCTATTTGATCTCATCAATCCATTTTTGGATGTTTTATGTGGCGTCGTTAGGCTGCAGAGTTGTCGTAAGGGATTTTTCATATCACATTTATTCCCGTGAGATTTATGCTGCATTTTCCACAATTTCCTTTTAGTGGTATATGTACTTCCCATTATTCTACCTTTTTGTAATATACATTATTTTATGAGTATTTACATCAATGTTGTATTGTCCTGCTTTCATGGGGTGTATGCTTTGAAAGATACCCAAGTCGGTAATGGAACCTTTCAACCTCCTCTTTTTAAAAGACTTCATTTGTTGGGTCTTTTAATTTACATAATTTAATTTTGGGATATGTTCATCTATATCCTTACTGATGTAAATTTTTTTGTCCAAGTGATGAGATACCCTTTTAACATCTTATCAACTCATTCTCTGAAGTTGGATGTGACGACGTTAGGCTGTCGAATTTTTTCAAGGGAACTTCTTAACCAAATTTTGATTCTTTGGGATAAACTTGTACTCCTTGAATATGTCATTCTATGAATAAGTGTGAATGAAATATGATTGTTTTACACTTAATATCCACTTATATTTGGTTTATTCTTTTGTCACTCATAATTATGTTATTGATTTATCCTTAATCCAAGGGTACCGTCTTTGTAAGGGACTTCGTCTCAATCTCTATTTATTGAGGCATATTTTTTTATACACAACATTCTTTTATACGGTGTATAAACTCCTTTGACTTTTACTCTTACTCAAAAGAAATATTTTTTTATACGAATCATTTTACTAAATAGCAAAAGGAATGTTTTTTTTCGTATGTATGCGGCGACAACAACTTCTCCGCCACCGTGACCACTATTTGAGTTTCGGCTTACTCTACATGCCATAACCTATTTTTTTAAAATGAAAAATAAATACTGTGTATTACTTTTCTTTTATTCCAGTATTGAAAATGTTTTTCATAATGTTTTTATTATATCAATGTGTTGTATTGATATCTTGTGATTGAAATGTGGAAATGCTATGTTTCCCTTATGCATGTTTTACGTGATACGATTATGTTATGATTCTTGGGAATTCTTATGATGATGGGTGGTTCCGTGATAAACTATGGGCGGGTGAGCACGATATAGCACTCCAATTCATTGGGTAATGCAATGGAATTAAACGTTAAGGTTTCTCCGAAGAGATTTAGGGAATATACTGTGATGGGTATTCCAAACGTAACCAAGAGGGTTACTCCCTGCGTAAGAATGTTATGAATTCCTAATGTTACCTTTATGTATTATGATTTATATGATTTATTTGATGAGGTATGTCAATGTTATTATGTTTTATGAGTAAAGTATGATTTCATACATGGACTAATGTTTTCATTTCAAACTTTTACATCCCTTATTGAGATTTTTATGCTCATCCCATGTTTTTGAAATGTTTTTCACAGGTCAAGGGAAGGGTAGATGATGTGATGATATGGTCAAAGAAGTGTCATGAAGGAATCCATGTTTTGTTTTAAATATGTTTCCATCGATGGGAAAAAATGAATAATATCTTTTATGTAACCACTTTGTTTAAATGTGGACTGTAATGCATGATTTATGATCTAAGTCACTAAAACTCTAAACCAGAAAAGATCCTCTATGTAAATTATTCATTTAATTCAATAATAAGTAATGTTTAAGGCCTATTCCTTATAGTTGGTATCAGAGGTCGGTTTAGATAACTTTATAGGCTAGAGTGTTGTTTAAGAAAAAGTGACAAGTTGTGTATAACCACAATGGTTAGTATATTAGATGGAGTCATTGTTTTTTTTAATATTATAATGAGTTTGAGATAACTTGGATAAGTATATCTTGGTGTTTATCTTCCTCTTTATTATATGATGATTTTACTGATATACTCACACTGACCTTTCTAGTTTTAGTAAATGGAAGGACCTAGCAGGCACCAAAGTGACAAAGGGTTTGAAGGAAACTGTGGTGGTTCTCTGATTAAGAGACTAGATGAAATGTGGCATTAAATGAGAAATCTCATGGTTATTCTAAACCAAAAATCAGGAGTAATGATCAACCACTTGAATCTTGGTGAGTTCTCTAATGCATTATGTACGAGAGAACCAACTCGACATGGCAATTCAGGTAATAATTATAAAGGTATCCATTATGGTTTATATGATCCTTACTTTTGAGGTAATTATGGTTTACTATACGTTATGATGGAATATGAACAACATGAGATAAAAGTGAGGTTAAATTTTGTTATGATTATTTTTGAAGATTTTATCTCGTTTTGGGGAATGTTTTAAGAATTATATTATTTTTGGAAAAAGGACAACACACAGACCGTGTGACAACCCATCACGTCTGACAAAGCTGCAGGAATCGAACCCACAACCAAAGTGCGACTGGTATTTATCGCCTACCACTAGACTACGTGAATTCCCTGGTTAGTTTGACTAATATATTTAGTTAGATGATTTTATGGATCAATATTAAGTTGATTTTGGGTTATCTATGGAAATTATTAACCTATCATGGAGGATATGTGATTAGGTTAATTACATTTCTGAATGAGACTTTAGGAGCATCTGATGTTATTTGGAGATAAATGTTAATTTCTACCTTGGGAGACTATGTGATTAAATCCTTCAAATATTTGGGTATCAATCTTAGTTTGGTTTACTTTGAATAATTTTATGGATAGTTGTTTATTAAATGGTCTTTGTTGGACTTTGAGTTTTGTTTGACAAATTTTGGATATTAGGAGTAGTTTTTCTTTTAGTAAACAAATATCCATTTTGGGTATTATCTGATCTCATACTAAACTTTTTGGTTTGGTTTTGGTAGATATCTAAAGACATGGGAAATATATAGTTCTCTTTTTTGTATTAGGTTATTCTCAAGAAGTTTATTATAGTACTCTTAATGTGAACAAGTCTTTCTAAATACTCTTCAGTTGGGGAAAGTATGAGTTTGTGTAAGAAATATAGTAAATGTTGAAAGTCAACATGACAAGTAAGTATGTTTCCTTAAGATCAAAAATAAATTCCTCAATGAAAAGTAACAGAAAACAAAAATGTTGTCTATTAACTTTTCCTACTGGGGAATCGAATACCGTTTAACCCACCACAAGTTTGTGATTTTCTTGTGGTTACCTTTCTCTTAGACATGTTTACTATCACTCTCTGTCAGAACATGACCCTTTATTTTTTCCTCCATATCCATATTTTCATACTTGGAATCCTAGTATGGGTTTACTTGGGTGACCTTTGTACTTATCTCCCATTCTTTTAATGTTATATTTTTACTGACTCTTGTTCCGATGTGGGACTTTCAATGATGTTTCCAAGCCCAATTTTGAAATTGCGAGGACGAAATTCCAAAAAGGGGGGAAGGATGTAACATCCCAGGTAAATAAATAATATTACATTCTAATGTTTATCAATATTTTTGAATAAAATGTTAATACTACTTTAAAGGGAATGATATGCTCGATGGTGTACCAAATACACAACAACGAGTTTCTTTGAAATCTTACGTTGCACACTAATAATATAATAACATTATAATAGTTAATGCCTAGACGTTGTAATGGACGGAATGAACAGAACTGACTACAAAATAATTATATATGTTTTTCCAATATTTTTACTTTTTACAATAAATGTTAGAGGATTACAAATTCGAATGAATCCAATTTTAAGTGTAAACCATCTAATATTCATTAAACGGTCGATTAACCTCATTTTGATGGAGAACCTCTTTTAAATCAACCTTTTGACAATTTTATGTGTTATATTTGACAAAATAAAATTCTTCTTTAGAATCGGGACATCAAAATTTACTTTGTGTAAATTTTTGGTATTTTTTCGATAAAGTTCATATTTTAATGAACAGTGAAAAATGTTGTATTTTAATTCAAAACCTCTTTTTAATCTAATTTATTTATATGATTAGATTATTTTTTGAATTTTTTTTAAAGTAAAATTAGAATATATTTTTACCATTTATTCCAATAGTGGTCATTGGAATTATTTTCACTTTGAAATTGGACTTAAACTAGTGTCAATCTTTTGATATATATTGTTTCATAAAAACACGATATTTGTTCTGACAGCAGGAATTAATTATTAAATTAATTAATGTAACTTATATGTATTTAATTTTGTAAAATAGAAATCATTTTTGAATTCGGAATGTCAAATATAGCTTAGGGTGATTTTTTGGTATTTTTCTGAAAAACATGAATTTTTTATGAATAGTGAAACCACTAAGTGGTACTTAAAAAACTGATTTTTCGTTTAAATAAAACTTTTCCACCTCTGTGTTTTGAATATCAAAAATATGACATACATGGCTTTCATTAGGAAGTTAAATTTGTTTCAATGGGATTAAAATAATTTTTTGGTGAATAATAACTTTTAAGTTTTTAATCGCGATTAGTGGTAATTAGTGTAATTTAAGGTAAAAATAATGTTTTAATATAATGACCTTGAAAATTTTCCTAACCCTATTGTATGAGTCATGGCCGACCAAGACAACACATGGGTTGATTTTTGGGACCCCATGGAGCCACATGGGTAATATAATGACATTAATGCCTTTTATTTAAAGTAAAAGTAAAAATGACACAAACATGTATGGTTTTACTAAAACAATTTTTATATGGGGTTATACACATCATATTTCTTTACTATAATTAGTCATTGGAAATATAAAAATATTTCCTACATCATTGTATTTTTTTTATAATTTTTATACATTAAATAAATTAAATTATTTTTGACATCATTATGATGCAGCGATTACCTCATTATTTAACGATTTAAATAAAATGAAATGATAATATATAATCTAGGACCTACACATGTCAAAAACCTATTGGATGGGTTTATTTTGAACTCTTATTACCTTATACTTTAAATAAATCAACGTGGGACCTTTAAAATCCGAAACACATTAGATTATAAAGTAACATTTTATACCTTTCCAAGAGTGCCCCTCCTCCCCTCTTATAAAAGGCCCCCACCTCTACCTCCTTACCCACACTTCTAAAGCCTTTGGCTCAGCCAAGCTCTGATCCATTTGTCTCTCCACATCTGTCTCCTCATCCTAGAAGCGTCACCTTTGGCATAATTCTTCTCATCAAACCCTTTTGGTTCAAACCAAGAGGAGTTACCCGATTTTAAGGTAATGTCTACACTTGTGTTCTTTTGTTTCATTTTGCTTCTCCAAACCCCTAAAATCATTTTATTCATTTATTTTGTAACAACTCGAGTATCTTCAATATACAAGGATGTTGTTATAAGAAGTATTCGAGCTACACTTACACACACCTACATCTAATGGTTAAAGAACATACTATTTCTGGGGGTGGTGAATATCTGTCTCACAAAACGATGATTATTCAATATTCTTTTAACATCTTCAAAGGTGGCCATTATGATGTAACTATATTTATATATGATATATAATATTTTTATGTATTCCTTAACCTTCTGTATTTTTCATTTATGGCATACCTTTATGGTTTCCATTATGGGTAAACGTGATTTCTTCATTTTAGGAAGTGCGGACTACCGCCCCCTCAAAGTGATTTGATTCGTTAATACCATATGTGGTAAATATAAAGGATATATTAAATGATAATATATATGATAACATACTGTTATTATGATACTATTATGTAACATTATGTTTTAATTCCATTAAATATGAAATAGAAATGGAAGTAGCATTCATGTGTACGTACGGCTTACCGTCTCCATGAACGGTGCATTTCATTTCTTACCTCTAAATGTTATGTAATATTATAAATTCATGTATATAGTGGATATATATGATATATATGATATCTACATAATTAATATAATTCTGGATATAATGTATATTTTACCCCATGAACAAACTTGTACTTATAAAGAGTTTATTTTTCACTCAAGTAGCAATGTTCGACAAAACGACCATTTTTAACTTAAATAATTACATAGTGTTCATAACATGGTAATAAGTGATATAAAAGGTATAATGAACTTGAAAAAGGTTATTAAGAAAGTATAAATTACCTGAAGTTTATTATTCCTGAGGTTAAAGAACGATCGAGTCAAGTCGGACCCGAGGTAAGGGATCCTACCCCTCTCTTTCTTTTCAAGTACTCTCCTTTATGTCACTTATTTTAAGCTCCTCTTTGTTATGTTGGGGGATGTTATTTTATTTTCCTATTGTTATAAATTTTATGTCAAAATTATGAGAGACCATATTTTATCTCATCAATCCATTTTTGGATGTTTTATGTGGCACCGTTAGGCTGCCGAATTTTCGTAAGAGATCCAACCTCTCACTTTCTTTTTAAGTACTCTTCTTTATGTCACTTCTTTTAAGCTCCTCTTTGTTATGTTGGGGGATGTTATTTTATGTTACTATTCTTGTAAATTTTATTTTAATTTGATAAGAGACCCTATTTGATCTCATCAATCCATCTTTGGAAGTTTTATGTGGCGTTGTTAGGCTGCCGAGTTTTCATAAGGGATTTTTCATCTCACTTTTATTCCTGTGAGATTTATACTACATTTCCACCATTTCCTTTTAGTGGCATATGTACTTCCCATTATTATACTATTTGTGTAATATACTTTCTTTTATGAGTATTTACATCAATGTTGTGTTGTCTTTCTTTCATGGGGTGTATGTTTAGAAAGATACCCAAGTCGGTAAGGGTACCTTTCACCCTCCTCTTTTTAAAATACATCCTTTGTTGGGTCTTTTAATTTACATATTTTAATGTGGGGATATGTTCTTCTACATCCTTATTGATGTAAATTTTTTGACCAAGTGATGACATACCTTTTTAACCTCTAATCAACTCATTTACTGAAGTTGGAAGTGACGCCGTTAGGCTGTCAAATTTTTGCAAGGGAACTTTTTAACCCAATTTTTATTCTTTGGGATAAACTTGTACTACATGAATATGTCGTTATATGAATTTCTTTGAATGACCTCTGATTGTTTTACACTTAATATCCACTTATATTTGGTGTATTCATTTGTCACACATAATGATGTAATTGATTTATCCTTAATCCAAGGGTATCGTCTTTGTAAGGGACTTCGTCTCAATCTCCATTCATTGAGGAATATTTTGTTTTATACACAACTTTCTTTTATACAGTGTATAAACCCCTTTGACTTTTACTCTTACTCAAAAGGAATATTTTTTTATATGAAGCATTTTACTAAAGGACATAAGTAATTTTTTTTGTCGTACGTATGCGGCGACAATGAATTCTCTGCCGCCGTGACCACTATTTGAGTTTCGACATCCTCTACAAGCCATAACCTATTTTTTTAAATGAAAAATAAATACCATGTATTAATTTTCTTTTATTCTGGTATTGAAATTGTTTTTCATAATATTTTTATTATATCAATGTGTTGTATTGATATCTTGTGACTGAAATGTGGAAATGTTATGTTTCCTTTATGCATGTTTTACGTGATACGATTATGTTATGGTTCTTGGGAATTGTTATGAAGACAGGTGGTTCCATGATATACTAAGGGCAGGTGAGCCTGATATAGCTCTCCAATGCATTGGGTAACATGAAGGAGATAAACGTTAAGGTTTCTCCAAAGAGATTTAGAAAATATACTATGATGAGTATTCCAAACATTACCAAGCGGGTTAATCCCTACGTAAGAATGTTATGAATGACTCAAGTTACCTTTATGTATTATGATTTATTTGATTTATTTGATGAGGTATGTTAAAGTGATTATGTTTTATGAGTAAAGTATGATTTCATACATGGACTAATGTTTTCATTTCGTACTTTTACATCCCTTATTGTGATTTTTATGCTCATCCCATGTTTTTGAAATGTTTTTCACAGGTCAAGGGAATGGTACATGAAGCGATGATAGGGTCAAGGAAGTGTCATGAAGGAATCCATGTTTTGTTTTAAATATGTTTCCATCGATGGGAAAAAATTAATACTATCTTTTTTGTATCCACTTTGTTTAAATGTGGAATGTAATGCATGATTTATGATCTAATTTTCTAAAACTCTAAACCTGAAAGATTCTTAGTGTGAATTATTCATTTAATTAAATAATAAGTAATGTTTAAGGCTGAGTCCTTATAATTATAATCCAACAGGAAATAAATATTCATTCTCCAACAATGGAACTGAATCACGAATTTCATAATTCCATGCTCACCAACAATTTTTTAATTTTTAAATATGACATTATAGTTGAGTCCTTCTCCACCATGGCCCATATCTAAATTATATTCACAAAAAACATGTTCTTGTAGCATAATAAGTTTGCATTTAAATATATTGTGGAATAATTTATAACCATCATAGAGAAAATTGATTCAATCTAAGAACCCCATAGAGATAGCCCCCAAACATCCATCTGTTCTAACTCTAACATTGTGAAATTTTTATATTTACATTTAATGAAGAAGGATATCGTTCACTGCACTCTAATGATGAATTTATTATATGTAACATATTAAAATATGTTTTCCCTCTCAAATTTTTATCATAATTTATATTTATCATTTTCTGGAAAAGGATACATAGATAGTCATCATATAACATCGATAATGTAACTCTCTATAATGAACCAATCATTTCCATAAACCCGAGAGAAATAGTTTCCAATATTAATCTTCTATATCAATGATTAATAAGGCATATAAAATCATCCATGTACCATCATCAAAAGATGTTCAAAAACATGCATCATCATGTTATTCATCTAAATATATATTCTTCCTTAATCATGGGATATTTCAGGCATCCTACAACGCCAATTTCCTTAGACTCATTTTCTAGATCGAAACATAAACTTTTCCCATTATGTCAATATATTTTAAATCTACATGAAGCCCAATGAGATATCTTATATTTGTATTATTTCAAATACATACTCTATTGGAATTTGAGTCTAATATATTTTAATATACTATCACTAAATATGCCACTGAACTAGTGAAACATAGATGAAACCAAATCTTATCTTCTGAAATCATATTTGTATACCCACTATAAGAAGAATATCTTTTGGTGTTTTCACATTTTATATAGTAATATTTATTTAGGTTTCCATAATTCTAATTATTTTAGAATAAGGGATCACTATCCAATTAGATAGTCATACTGCAGTTCCTCCTTCTATTACATATCACCGAACTTTTCAATCTATTGAAACATTCCCATCAATTTAATGATGTGTGTTTTATTGAAATTTTCATGGACCTCCTTCAAGTTAATATCCTCAATTATTATTGGGTTTTTAACAACCCAAAATGTTAATTTTACCTTTCTACTATAATTAGTCATAGAAATCATTAATAAAACCTATGATTCATCGAATAAATATTGTAACCACAATTCCCATATCAAGGATTTGAGTCTCAGATTCACTAATTATAACTGGTTTTGGATGAAATTTAATTAATTAATATGATTGGATGTTGAATTCCAACCACCCATAATCATGTAATAATGTTTACATAGAAAAAAAATACTTTTTTTATCGATGTGGACTTCTCATACTTGTTAGTGAGGGTGCTCATGAAATATAATGTTTTTTCATTTCATCAATGTATTAAGAAATTTTTAATAAATGTAAAATTCACATAAACATAGTTATTGAATATCTAAAATCTTCCACTACCCCACATTCATTTCTTCCATCTTGAAACTATTCAGTGAAATATAAAAGTCCTTCTATAGAAGTAAGACATCCATCTATATTATATAGACATCGAAATAATTCCAGTTGAAACTCTCCTACTAGAAAATACATTCATCAGATCTAATTCCATAAGAAAATTTTATATCCCACTGATCTTTTATGATATAGAGAAATATTATGGATTAATTAAAAACAATATCCTGTAATAATATGGGAAAATATTCACTATTGGGGACTAGTTCTATGAACATAACATTTTTAATAAAGACAATGTTATAGTGTAATTATACCAATGGTTTTTAAAAAATCATTAGTATAGTATACTTAATTTACCTCACCAATATATAATTTTATCCCTTATTCCCACTACTATCTTGATTCCTCCCCCAGTGGATTCTCTGTTATATTCCTCGCCCCAGAATATCTCTCCTAATTATTCTTTCTAATTAATATACTCTCCAATATATAATTAGTGAGTTTTAAATACATAAACTCTACTTCAATGAATATCTTCCATTTATTTATTGGTATTAAACACAGTTCCAGATTCCATTAGGTCTTCATTCTTCATGATTTATTGTATGTGGGTTCACTTTTATCATATATTGAACAAATTTTTTATCATATTTCATATTAAATATGAAAATAGGTCTTGTATTTTTGTTAATTTACTTAGACACTACTTCAACCTAAATCATTATTGTTCGACTCAGAGATGTTAAGTTTTATATTGTTGCAATATCTTTGTCATGTGTTATTTTTAAATATTTATTTATTTATTTAGAGGGAATAATTATTTCTAATTCTACCCAAGTCAGTTATATGATTGTATAATAAAGAATAAAAATTCTAGGTTGTACAATTGTGGAGAAATGATTAAGGTATTAAAATAAATTGTATATAATATGAAGATATAGTTTGATGTCATATATACTATGTAACTCTTTAATTAATTATTAGATTAATTTTTTTATATATTAATATGTATTCAATTTATTCATTACAATGTTAAATTTTAATAATGGAATGATAAAAAATATCCCTAAAATTAATGTCACTTAAATATTTAGTGAACAATTTGATTGATGATTATTATAGTGAATAAATGTTTATTAAATATTCAATCACTGCCCCTTCATTATCCAATAATATAAACTATTTCTTTTTTGTTAAAATTATTCAAAATAATTTTGGTTGCATAGAACCTGGTAATTATTAATTACTATTATAATATTAATACAAATTTTTCATCAATATAATGGATAGAATATGGATTCATCATAGTGATAATATCTCAAAATAGTTTAAAAAAGAATTGGATTTTTTAAAACATTCATTAAACAATGTTAAATATTGAAGTCGAATATTTTTCTCATGTTATAATTGTCTTAGAAGACTATTGTTATGTCGGGAAGAATTTTGATACCATATTACCCAAATTTTATTTCATAAAAAATATAATTTTTTGTTTCACAATGGAGAGATGATATAGCATCATTTTGGTTATGATCAAAATAAAAGGAGTGGTATGGAGAATTGTATATTTTATTAGTTTCTATTTTTGAATAATCATGAGAAATATAATATCCCATTGAATGAATACAATGAAATCAACACCGATTATGACGTTTTTAAATTTATAATTTTGAGAGTGTGAAAACATTAATGGATGGTTCTAGAATTCATACATATGAAAAATTTACTAAAATGTAAAAAAATTAAATTTTAAAGGTCACTATATCATGAAAACCCTATTTAGATAATTTATATTTCCACCCTTGATTATATTCAAAAAAAAATTAAACGTCTTACATCTTGATAATGAAAATATTCCATAATATCATTATAATTAATGGTAGTTAACTAAATATCTTGGATTTTATACAAATTAATTTCAAGCTTGGCCAAATAGTTACATCGTATTTTGTGAAGCAACAGTAGGCCTAATTGATTATAAAAAATGTGCTATATCAAGATACGAGTCAAATAAAAAAGGAAAATAGTCTTGTGTTCCCTATAAATTAATGTGTAACTTTTCACTGATTTCTAGTCATTAAAATATATTCAAATTTAGTGAAATATCAACAAATATATGATGGAATGATATTAAGATAATATAAGATAATGATAAGTTAGTTCACCCTATATATGGATTACCATGGGAGGCATTTAATGCATGATTTCATTACATTATAGGTACAATTTATTATGTCTAGTTGGTTCTTTCCTATTATGGTCTCAATATTTTTGGTAAAACTCATACTACCCACAATGTGTGCTCTATTTTTTCCACATTTATAATCATCTTCTATGGGTGTGTATGAAAAAACTTTGAATTATCTTTATTATACACATATCTAGACCTCATGATACTAGTATTGATATATATTTCCATTTGAAACATTTTATAAAACTGTTCATGTATAATTAGTAAGTGGGTGTGTTCAAATTCAATTATTCTTTGAAAAATATATTTCAGATATGTATTGAGTGTTATCGTACTATATATAATTTCTTAGCATATACAATTTTGTCTGGTTGTAGAATAAAGGGATATATATCATGTAATATTTGTATCATGAATACACAATCTAGAATATATAAATATAATCATTATTCCACTCTAAGGAGGATAGTTTATTCTTCCCAGTGGATCAACTATACAATAAGAATCATCAAAGCATTGATAATACTATTGGAAATGAAAATACACCTCAACTTATGTCTGAAACTGATGTTATTATTATATTGAAATATTTTATTTTTCCTTTTGTTAAATAAAACTTTGACTTTTAAAAATAGGAATAACATTTTAAATAAATCCAATTACAATATGAGGGAGAAAAGTATATTTTATTACCTATTATTAAACATGTTTTTATGTTATTGTTCAGTTATAATGGACATTGAGAAAAATAGTTTTGAAATGGTGCATTAAATTATTCTCAATTTTTTGAAGTGAAAATATTATATAGACCCTATTTATTTATTCATATATATAATATTTAAATAGATGAATATTTATTTTATCTTAAAACATCATACATGAGGGCTATAAAGGATTATATTCATTAGAGACATGGATACGTAAACATAATGTTCTTAAGTGAACTATATCATCTCCCAATATATTGTTCAAAACTATCACCCTTCATAGACAAATCACACATAACACGAGTCATCATTACTTTTGGAATGTAATCATAAGTAAGAGTGTGATCAGATGCTCAGTATGCTAAAAAAGGGAGATATCAATGATCACAAAAACATAACATGAATATAAGGGTATGAGAATGTGGGAATAAATTTTGAAAACCATAACCTATATAACATATATCATAATCACGAGTCATAAAATAATTCTTATCATATTATAATACATAAATCATAATAGAATCAAAGAAAATGATCCATAGGAACATAACACTATAATAAAACATATATTTTTGTAATACACGTAAGCATAGAAAATATTATGTATAGGATACCCACCATGTCATTCATAACATGTAGGACATGGGGTAACTGCCCATATAACTTTCTGGGATTGAGATTACCTCCCATAAACCCTATTTTGGTCTTAGGTTAACCTATCATGTACCCTACTTTTGGATCTCTATAATTTATTTTTTACACGATCTTGTTATTGGGATATCCTCCAATGACCCTTTTATATCATTGAACATTCATCATTACCAAATTAGTTATAGGGCTATATAATTATAGGTCCATCAATTATATAATGAAAATATACATTTGTGGAAAAAAAATTAAAATATTTTTCATATCATAAGCCTTAAAAATAATGGGTTTCATAAATATTTCATCATATGATGATAAGTGTAATAGACATGGGTTTCATCAATTCATCATAACATAACCCATATTATAGGAAAATGTTTCCTAGACATATTTTCATCCAAATCATAATCCCTATAGTTAAATAATAACTATGAATTCAATGGATCTAATTCTAAATAATTCTTCTATGACATCAAAGTATGTCATATTACATTCAAAATAATATTAATTGATAACATGGAATGTTTCTTGGGGAATAAATTATTTCCACATTGATATCAAATATTTAAACACTAAAATTTTACCAAATAAAACATAAAAAATATCCATTGAAATTTATCTTGTATACATGACAAGGAAGCTTCTAATTAAAGTATTTTTATAGGGGTGGTAAATTTCATTCATTTAATACACATTAAAACAAATATTTATTTCACATTTTTTGGTAAAAAGTATAAAGTACTTCATTTGGAAAATAGAAAGAACAATCCTTTTAAAACATTTTTAAAAAATTAAAAAAATGATTGAAATGAAATTTAACCATTATAAAATGATTATAAAACATTTTTTAAAACATTTTTAGAAAACATTAGTTGGAAAGAGAAATTATTTATATCCATAGAGAGAAATAAAGGTGATTTTCATTAAAAACATTGTTCTAGTCTCTTCTTTTTAAATAGAGGAAAATGAAAGTAATTGGTTTTGACAAATTTACAGATTATATGAAAATAAATTAGTTCCTTAATAGATATATTAATATATTAAATAATAATAGTCATAATCATAAATAATCCAAATAAACGATGAGATTGTAACATAAAACCCTTACCACCATGGTAATTTTTGAATCGTAATCCCCATGAAATGAGAAACCCTATACGGATATTTATATTTCCCAAAACCTCAATATATAGTTTATAAATAAATTCATAGATAGTATATGAGCCTTGAAGAAGAAACAATTGGTGAATATGGAATTTGACTTAATGTAATAAAAGTGTTATGAAAATATGTTACCCATGTCTCGAAATTATTTATACAAGTTTCAACCTCCTATATATTAATTATAAGTATATTATAAATATATTATGAAAACAAAATAATATGTATCATACCATATATTATTTACTTATAAACATAAGTCACAATTTTATAAACAATTCATTATTAAAATGACCATTTAGAGTAATAATAGTTCCCTTTTTTCATGTATGTTTGGGTTTGCCAGATTTGGTGCTTGTACTCTGATTGTGGTTTGATAATATAATAAAATTAATAATTATATAATATCATATATATTAATTTTAATTTTATTTATAGTCATTTAAAAATTTTAGATTTAGAAATAGGATTACACCATTTATAGAGATGGTAATTCATACGTACACATAAACATTGTTTCGATTTTCACAAACAATTGATGAAAAGAAAGATAAAAATTATTTAACATTTACATAATCATTTATATGTATTGTACACAATTAAATTCATTAAATATTTCCTTATTATCATCTTTCAAAATAAAATAAAAATTATATTGTATCATTCCATAGAGATGGTATTGCACACGTACTTACAATTGATGAATCATTTTTTGATGGATTGGTGGGTAAGAAGGTAGATTTGATTTTATAATTACCCAACTATAATTATTTAATAAATTAAAAATACATATTAGAAATAAATCAATATATTCATCCATGAAGTTATTTAATGGAAAACTAATTACATTGGTTCATGAGGTGGTAATATTCCATATACATGATCAACAGATATAGTTACCTTTTCATGGAAGATGACATGGATATATATTATGAAACTAAAATAATAATGTCAGTGTATATTTTAGATATGTATTTTTTTTATATCATCATGTTTTAAAAATATTTTAATGTGTTTTAATAATAAATAAAATGAAAACTAACGGTTACGAAATATATATCTTCTTTTGAGAACCTCTTTAGGTTTATAAATAAAGCCTTCATAGTATTATTTCATGATGAATGTAGATACTCTATGTCAATCGGAGGAACATCGGGAAATAATTTGGATAGGTTGTATTTGGAAAAATAATCTTCAGATGTGTAATTTATAGAGGAGAGAAGATGTCCTTTTATAAGTGGGGTAGAAGACCCACTATGAGACCAATTAGGAATTTATAAAAAGAATCCAAAATGATAATGTCATTCCCAAGATAACATCATCAAAGTGGAAAATATTCAAAGTTCATATAATATAATATTTAAATACTTTATTCCAACCATACATGTATATGTTTATTTGGGAGAATTATCCTTGTATTTTGGTTTAACACTAGTTAAACCCATTTTATCCTTAGCCAAATTTATTAATATATACTACATTTACTATTAATTATGAAACAAAATAATGATTCAATAATGAAACATTTCTGATAATAATAATTCAAAATATTTAATCTGTCTTATCATATTTATTTCTATAATGTGTCATTGTAAAATTTAAAATAAAATATGAAAACATTATGAAAAAGTTTTTTTTGTAACGAAAGAGTTTTATTAATTATAAAATGTTTGTATATGAAAGTTGATTTTTTAGAAAGATGAATTAAAATATGTTAATAATTATATAATTGTACTCATTTAAATTTTATAGCGATCTTAAAAAAAATAACTTACAAGTTCATTAAATGAAAAACCAATTTAAAATAATAATAAATATGTTTCATTATTCAATGAAAAATTAATCTTTTCTAAAAACAAAAAAAAATCACTCAATGATAATTTTGATATGATGATCTAAAAATTAACCTATATTTTTTAAAATAAATTTTATACTTGATGATAATTTTAATTTAATATATTTGGTAAAAAAATAATTTTTTAGAAAAATTTATTTTTGATGCATATATAGACTTTGAAAAAAGTACATATTTTAAAATATATTTTCATTTTATAAAACTATTATAACATTTTTTTCATACTTTTTTTACTATTTATACTAAAAAACATAAACATAGATCTTATAATTGTCAAGTTAAAATAAAAAATTTAATAGTATATAGTTGATTATTAAAATTCGGTTTTGAATGTAACACAAAATATCAATGAAATTACATTTTTTGAAAAGAATATATTTAAAAAAACTAAGGGTGTTACAAAAATGATTTATAATAATGACATGAATTGTTGGATTGGGGTGTTAGTCCAAAAAATATCCTTCATTAATCTGTGAATGTAAATATAAAGATCCATATTCCTATTTTGTGATGTCACCTTAAAAAAATTATTTATGGAACTATTTGAGAATATCATTATTCTGGAATGCTATTCATAGAATATATATAAATGAGTTGGCATAATATAGTTGAAACTAATATCCCTAAATACTATTGAATACAACATCTTTATTCATGAATCGATTCAGATATAAATATTTCATTGATTATACACTAATGAAAGGGTGATAGTTATTTGATTGTATCGTTGTTATATAGTAATTTATATTAAAATTTTATTCATGTATTTCTCAAAAACAAATGGTGGGGCACCATTAATCTTTTGTGAGCTAGAGAAAATTTTTCCTCGATCCTTTTCACATTGATGTTTCATCAAACTATCCATTTATCAACTAAAAAACCACATTGGGAACCATTTTTCTCTTTGGATGTATCCAAATGAAAGAAACAATTTCAAAATTAAGTCTTCTATCTAGAATAGGAATCACCCTAAAGGATCCATTGTGAGTGGCTATCAGGAAAAATAATATATAGACTTTTTTAATATATTTTTGAAATATAGGCATGTGATGTAATTGGAAAATGGGAAATGGATTTGTGTTGTATTGTAAAATTGAAACCTAAGTCAAAATATTACAAAAATATAGATAAATCTTGGTTCATATACATTAGAATCATTAATCCTTGAAAAATGGAATATGGCACACTACATATTCTTTTTTAAATATTATTTTTTCAATTACTATATCTAGTATTTAATTTGAATATATATATTATCCAAAGCTATTTAGATTCACATATGCCTTAAAAATTTTTTATAATTTAATTTTTGAAAAATAAAATAATTATAAGTTGATTCTATTACCCTTTTCATTTGTGGAGGAGAGAGACATTTCATAGCAAAATGTTTTCTAATTGGTCCAAATCAATTTCAAAACTGTTACTTTTGTCAACATATCAATGTAAATATTCATTTAATTTTATTTTTCTTATATATTTTTGTATTAATTTTACCTCTTGAATATGTAAATCATGAATTATGAGAGTTTGATTTTGGCACGAGTTCATTGGGTTATAAATGAAAACCATTAGTAATATATGGTTAAAAATATTTTACAACTGATATAGTGGTGTACATGAGAACCAAACATGATGAAAATTTTTAAACAATAACAAAAAACTATTATTATAGTGCATTAGATTGTAGGTCTGGATATGAAAAAGGGTCATGTTTTACTGTTTTTCAGAAAATACTATTATTCGATTACTACTCTAATTTTCGGTTCGCATTGATAAAATGAATATGGTTTGATTAAATGGATAAACATGGTAGATATATTAATTAACATAGAAATAGAGTTATTTACATGACATGGTTCATTGTTAACAATGAACCATATAATTTATAATTAATATCATAATGGGTGATTTTTGTAGAATATCATCACAACATGATGATGGTTTGATTATTGAGATAATCTAAGGAAATTTTTTTATGATGGTTTGGATGGAATTAACACCATTTATTCCCTATTGGTCTTCACTATGTATTGAATTTCAAGGATAAAATTTTCTTTTTTTAGAATTATTTTTAATCCTCTCGTAGTGGTGGGAAATATATATATGCAACCATATATGTTCACAATTAATTCAGTTTTTCTTGAAGTACATTTCTTTGGTCGATGCTATTGTAATAAAATTTATTTGGTTTCATATGGAGTGAACTTTTTTTAGATTTATTTTTTTTCATTGAATATAATTAGATTATTTTAATTAATAAATGGTCTAAATATTTTTTAAAAAATGATTACCTTGTTTTTATATATTATTTTCTAAAATTGGTATCAAATAAAAAACATCAAAATAGTATTTTAAAACATGCTTTCTAAATTTGTAAACAACATAGTAGACTCATAAATATGCACAGTATAAGAGGAAAAATAAAACCATAAATTATGTATATATTTTATATAAATTTAAATTTGTTAGATCAACACCATTCACTGGTTGAGTTTTCATACAGTAATAGCTTTCACTCAAACATTCAGATTTTTCCTTATAAATCCCTTTACTATAGGATGATAAAAACCACAATTTATTGGTATAAATCTAGAGAATGAAATATACTGGGGTATAAATAGAGAAGGATAGATCCCTTCATTAGTTCCTTAGGGTATATCAGTATCATCATAAAATTTATGCTTCCAATCATCAATGAAATCTAGAGTTCAATGTTAGTAAAATGGTATTTTTATAAGTATATACTAGAATATTTTTTTGATACTTGGAATTAAGGGAAGCATAATCCACATATATATATATATATTATAAATTATTTTTATTATATGGACAATTTATTATCATTTTTTCCTTTTACAAAATCTATTTCACATTCATAATGTGTTCCGTGGATCTGTCATGAGGAAGTACATAATCGATCTATCACATGTATTGAACTCTAAGTTAATAACAAAATATCATTATATATAATATGATGAAAAATTGGTGGAGATTATGGATCATATGTAGATGGTGTTTTAGAAAAATAACAATAAACATCCATGTTTTTTGGGACAAACCATAAATTATAGGAAGCTACATGGGGACCTGAGGATGTGATAAGATAGAAGCATCATTAATTTTTTATATCAATGAAAAAAAGTCAATTTAAAAATTATTAGAAGGTGGGTATAATATTAAAAGTAAATATTTTATGATAAATTTCAATTTAAATAAATAATATTTCTTTGGTGTATTCCACTACACACATAACTGAGTTTAATGAAACCACATTATACTATTTAATAATTATTACATAATGTGATAGATATCACCTAGTCATGAATTATGGAGATTGATTATGAAAAACTAAATTAGGAAAAAATATTTTTTACACTCTCAGAAAATTAATTCTTTTGATAGAATTTTTTTCCATAAGGAAATTAAATAATTTAAATGTAATGAAATATATTTTCAAAAAAAATTAAGCTGAAATGTATCATTATATTAAAAAAATTAATTGAGAAATATTGAGGAAATATTTTAATGAAATTTTTATTTATATATACAATAATATTTATAAGCATTAATTTAATTATGGATATTAGTAATGGAATGAGATTTGTTTCATTTTGTTCTTCAAAATACATTTTCTTCAAAATGGATTTTATGAAATTATTTTATTAATAAATTATTTAACTTCTTACAATTATATAAATTTTATTGTAAAAATTTTTTTTCTTGGAAATCATTATGTTATATTAATAATAGGGTGAATTTTTCATATATTTATGAAAATAAGGATTTTTACTTAATAGTTAAAAATAAAAATTTTATAAATGTTATCACTTTTATGATAATATAATTTTGTATTTTTTTATTAATAAAATGTGAAACATTCTTCATTACTAAATATATAATTGTGGAGTGAAATAACTCTTTAAAAACATTAATTTTTGTTTGGAAACCCATGTGTGGATGTTTTGAAAATAAGTAATATTTTATTCAAAATATAACTAATTTTTTAGTGTTTATAGTAAATTTTTTTTAAAGGTTCCATTAATTTTTTTCATGATAAAAAATTTTAAAAAATTAATTTATATTTAGTAACCAAAAAAATTTCAAAACTAAACTTTGTAATTTATTTTAGTGTAAAATTGTTTGAACTATTCAGTTATGTATTTTACAAAAAAAATATATTTTTTCATGAATTTGGTGTTCTTTTTTTAAATTAAACTTCTTCTACATATTGAAATTATTTTTAATAAAATGTATTTGAAATATGGAATAATCATGACAAATTTTTTTGATTCCCATTTTTTTTTGGTCTTATAATTTTCTTATCCTGGAAAAAAGTAATTTTATCATTGTTATTGTTAAAATGTGTTTCAAGTGGATTATGTGGGGTCTAAGGGTTAAAATTTCTCGAAAACAGATAAAAATTTGATGGTAAGGGTTTATTTATTCTATATAACATACTATCTTATAATTTAGGTAACCTATATTCTAATTTACATGATTTTGATATATATGTTATTTAAATCCTATAATTATTTCAATGTGCCCCATTTTGTTCACTTGTAAAGGAGAACTACATATTATCATTTATTGACACCATTTAGGCCCTCTATCTCAGCACAAACCTACCCAAAAAATCTTATATTTCTTCCCCTCTTAAAAGGGGTTATTTTCTTCACCTAATACCATCATATAAATGGTTAATGTGTAATCCAATGAATGTTCCAAAATGAAGCGGTAATAATCTTACCTAACTCTTTAATAGTTCATTTATTCTTACAAAACCTTTAAAACATGTTTGGAACTGATTATGATTAAGTTTTTATTTTTTCAACACACTATTCAAAACAATTTTTAATACAATTTTTACATTAATTAATAATGTTTAAGATAGTTGTAAACAACATAGTAGACTCATAAATATGCACAGTATAAGAGGAAAAATAAAACCATAAATTATGTATATATTTTATAGAAATTTAAATTTGTTAGATCAACACCATTCCCTGGTTGAGTTTTCATACAGTAATAGCTTTCACTCAAACATTCAGATTTTTCCTTATAAATCCCTTTACTATAGGATGATAAAAACCACAATTTATTGGTATAAATCTAGATAATGAAATATACTGGGGTATAAATAGAGAAGGATAGATCCCTTCATTAGTTTCTTAGGGTATATCAGTATCATCATAAAATTTATGCTTCCAATCATCAATGAAATCTAGAGTTCAATGTTAGTAAAATGGTATTTTTATAAGTATATACTAGAATATTTTTTTGATACTTGGAATTAAGGGAAGCATAATCCACATATATATATATATATATTATAAATTATTTTTATTATATGGACAATTTATTATCATTTTTTCCTTTTACAAAATCTATTTCACATTCATAATGTGTTCCATGGATCTGTCATGAGGAAGTACATAATCGATCTATCACATGTATTGAACTCTAAGTTAATAACAAAATATCATTATATATAATATGATGAAAAATTGGTGGAGATTATGGATCATATGTAGATGGTGTTTTAGAACAATAACAATAAACATCCATGTTTTTTGGGACAAACCATAAATTATAGGAAGCTACATGGGGACCTGAGGATGTGATAAGATAGAAGCATCATTAATTTTTTATATCAATGAAAAAAAGTCAATTTAAAAATTATTAGGTGGGTATAATATTAAAAGTAAATATTTTATGATAAATTTCAATTTAAATAAATAATATTTCTTTGGTGTATTCCACTACACGCATAACTGAGTTTAATGAAACCACATTATACAATTTAATAATTATTACATAATGTGATAGATATCACCTAGTCATGAATTATGGAGATTGATTATGAAAAACTAAATTAGGAAAAAATATTTTTTACACTCTCAGAAAATTAATTCTTTTGATAGAATTTTTTTCCATAAGGAAATTAAATAATTTAAACGTAATGAAATATATTTTCAAAAAAAATTAAGCTGAAATGTATCATTATATTAAAAAAATTAATTGAGAAATATTGAGGAAATATTTTAATGAAATTTTTATTTATATATACAATAATATTTATAAGCATTAATTTAATTATGGATATTAGTAATGGAATGAGATTTGTTTCATTTTGTTCTTCAAAATACATTTTCTTCAAAATGGATTTTATGAAATTATTTTATTAATAAATTATTTAACTTCTTACAATTATATAAATTTTATTGTAAAAATTTTTTTTCTTGGAAATCATTATGTTATATTAATAATAGGGTGAATTTTTCATATATTTATGAAAATAAGGATTTTTACTTAATAGTTAAAAATAAAAATTTTATAAATGTTATCACTTTTATGATAATATAATTTTGTATTTTTTTATTAATAAAATGTGAAACATTCTTCATTACTAAATATATCATTGTGGAGTGAAATAACTCTTTAAAAACATTAATTTTTGTTTGGAAACCCATGCGTGGATGTTTTGAAAATAAGTAATATTTTATTCAAAATATAACTAATTTTTTAGTGTTTATAGTAATTTTTTTTAAAGGTTCCATTAATTTTTTTCATGATAAAAAATTTTAAAAAATTAATTTATATTTAATAACCAAAAAAATTCAAAAGTAAACTTTGTAATTTATTTTAGTGTAAAATTGTTTGTACTATTCAGTTATGTATTTTACAAAAAAATATATTTTTTCATGAATTTGGTGTTCTTTTTTTAAATTAAACTTCTTCTACATATTGAAATTATTTTTAATAAAATGTATTTGAAATATGGAATAATCATGACAAATTTTTTTGATTCCCATTTTTTTTGGTCTTATAATTTTCTTATCCTGGAAAAAAGTAATTTTATCATTGTTATTGTTAAAATGTGTTTCAAGTGGATTATGTGGGGTCTAAGGGTTAAAATTTCTCGAAAACAGATAAAAATTTGATGGTAAGGGTTTATTTATTCTATATAACATACTATCTTATAATTTAGGTAACCTATATTCTAATTTACATGATTTTGATATATATGTTATTTAAATCCTATAATTATTTCAATGTGCCCCATTTTGTTCACTTGTAAAGGAGAACTACATATTATCATTTATTGACACCATTTAGGCCCTCTATCTCAGCACAAACCTACCCAAAAAATCTTATATTTCTTCCCCTCTTAAAAGGGGTTATTTTCTTCACCTAATACCATCATATAAATGGTTAATGTGTAATCCAATGGATGTTCCAAAATGAAGCGGTAATAATCTTACCTAACTCTTTAATAGTTCATTTATTCTTATAAAACCTTTAAATATGTTATATATATCCATAAATAATAACTTGAATATAAGAAATATACCAACAAGTCATTATTATTATCAGATAACTATTATCTACCTCGTTTCCATCAAATTGGAAATGAAAGTTTTGCTCATGAATTCTTGTCGATTACCTCCTCCATGTGGGGATATAATTCAGTTTCAATTAACATAATTCTTGGTTGGTTATTATGATAGATTTATTGTTTGTAAATAATATTTTTAAATAATTATTATTTTTATTTACATGAATTTATCTACCTTCTTACATTCCCATCAGTTTGAAAATGAAAATGTTGATCTTATCTATAAGTGAACTACTACCTCCATGAAGCGATGTAATATGTTATTCATTTTCTATTTACATAGAGGGTAACAATAATATATTTAATAAGTATACAAGATATTTATGTTATAATAATGCCTCTTGACATATTAAATATTTTTTTCCTTTCTATCTTATACACATCTAAATGTGGAAATATCACTCATGCGTACGTACATCCTACCACCTCCAAGAAGTGACATAATTCATTTTTCATAACATTTTTATATGAATGGTAATAAAAGATTATATAATCAATAAATAATTTACTTATGTTATTTTTATAGTTCTATATACGATGAACTCATCACCAAGGGGACAGTACCGGATCAATAAAATCAGAACATGTTAGGAAAAAATATTAGTTTTCAGCCAAATGTTCATATAATGAAAGAAATTATTAAAAAATGATAATAGAATGTATAAAGTAATGATAAATCATAATTTGTGTACCAATATGGTTATGAAATTTAATAACAATAAATCTATATCAATTATAAAAGAGGTTTGAACACATACTAATCAAAACAAAACTGATGGAAAGGATTTATTTTACGGTCTAATTTTGTTTCAGGATTTTCAATGTCAAATTTCATATTAAGATATATTATATGGATCAAAAACATTAAACCCATTATATTTTATTCTCATTTGGTTATTCATGGAATTTTCATGTATAATACTATTTTATTCTCTTTGTTACTAAAACTAGGAATGTTTTTTAAGAATATTCATTCATATTTCCTCCCTGGATGAAAAATATTTGCATTATTGTCTATGTTTTTTATTATTTTATAGAAATGTTAATTTTTTAGATAAAATAATTGTTTTTGTATTTTTATAACATAATTAATTTATTTTCAATTGTTATAAAAATAATTGTTACAATTTTTTCTGAAATGGATATCTATGACGTATTATATAAAAATGTGAAATGAGTCTACATTTTAATATTTGGTATGTGAAAAACTTTTCTAACTTTCATGAATTTTCATTACATTAAATATTACATTATATTTTTTCATGACTATTTTCAATGAAAATATTTTTATCTATATTTTTATACATTTTAGTTAAAAAAAATTAAAATATAAGGGTATTTTTCTTAGCTATTCAATGATATGATTGAATGGCCTTTTAAATGAAATTTTAATCTATATCAGTATACTTTTACAGATCAGTAGGGTTTATAGGGTATATTATCATATCATACCATCCACAATATTTATATATATTGATTAGGATGATGAAAACTTATGTTTGATTTTATGAAACATGTTACATTCCAATTGGTAAGTAAAGTAATGATTAAATCATTATGAAACTATTTTATTTTCAACAAGTAATGCTCTAAGGATATGATATAATTATATTCAAGAAATTTCTATACTACGGGTTACTCTATTTGGTGAGTGATGGTTTGATCTTGTGGAATACATTTATATGTTTTTCATTATTTGATGGGTGGTGCCATTAAATCCCACTAATTCATTGGTTAATGTGGTATAGATATCTCTTGAGATTATGAAGTTATGAGTAGACATGATTTTATATAACTTTGTTCAAATTATGATGCTTGAGTATGATTTCTGCTATATATAAACATAATAACATACAAGGACGTGATTTTGAATAACTATGTTATCATTTTTATGTGTGAGTATACTTTTTTCTTGATGTGCTAAAAATATTATGATATCTTTTTTTATGCTACTTCATACCTATGTTATGAGTCATTAATGTTGATTTATATTTTAAAACACTTATTAATAATGATTTTATATATTTATTGATGTTGGAGTTTTTTATATAATATATTATCTGTATTATTCATTTATTTTGGAAAAATGAATTCAATTGTTGTATAAATCCTTTATGATCTTTTTATGATCTCTTATGATTGATAGCTCATATGTCTACCCTTAATAAGAATATGAGATCACCCTTTTTTATGATTTCCTTCCCCATGCTTTTATTGAATGTTCTTTGTATAATATTATTATAAGGGTATTAGTTTTAAGAACATTGTGGGACTTGTAAATGATCTTTTAATAAATAACATATTTATATATCTAGTCACCTATGACACTAATCCTTAATGATCCTTAAACATATATAATGATGATATGTATTAAATATTTGTATAAAATAATATAATATTAATGTATGTCATGATTGGGTCCCCACACTCATGGTAGTTATAATTTTGGCCCTTATATTTTCTATTTCTAGTGAATTAATTTCTTTCATAGAAAAATGAATCTTACATGCATCAATATTATGATTCTCATCCGGAATGCTGAAATTTAATCCATCATTGTAATACCTGAGTAAATGACGATTCAAATTCATAGAACTCTTTCATGGTTTTCTCTACTGCATTATATTTTATATAATAGTTCTATAGTGATTAATTAGATGGAATTTTAACTCTCTATTTTTTTAAATCTTAATCATTTGTTGACACATGAAATCAAAGAAATTTTACTGAAATATGATATAGAAATTCATACATTATGACTTTTATGATTTCTCTATAATGCCTATGAATCTCCCATACATATACCTTATTAATCTGATCATAACTTATGATAATTTGGATTTAATAGGAATATAATATCCATGTACTACTACATGGTAACAATTATATCTTATGGTTGGTAATATGCAATAACAAGGATTCATATTCCATGTTTTATGATTGTGTCAAAATCAAAATATATGGAAGACTGATTACAACAATTACAAATAGGCATTTAGGGTGTGTCAGTTCTTTAATATAAAACATTCACCAAAACCAATTATACTTTGTGTAATTAGACCATATATTATATCATATGTGAAAATCATTGAATCTAAACCAAAAATCTATTGTGTATATTCCAAAAATAATTCAGAAGTATATTATATCACCACCGAAAATCACATTGTATGTAATTTCATGTGAAATCCCACTTAAACCCCTTTTGGTTTATACACTAAAACACTTTTACATAAGATCTATGAGTCAAAATCACTCCTAATTTATAAAACTAAAACATGTTACCCCATTGGAAGTTATATAATTGATAATGTATTTGTACCACTAGATCCATATATGTAATAAAAGATCATCCTCTTAACAGTAACCCATAACACTGAAGTTATAATGTGATATGTTGAGATCTCCATCAAATACAAGCATCTTTATACATGTGTTCATTAGTAATAGATGCATCATAAGATACCATGAATTATAATATGTTGAATTTATCTAAGGCAATGAGTGACCAAAGGAAATGGTGTATATCAATAAAATATAGCCACCTTATATGTTCTCAATCCTCTATGTATTTATTGAATTTTTCGATGAATATACCACATGTCATTAATATTTTTGGATAATAACATCACATTCCCCTCACCTCAGTAGATAATAACATCATATGTATTATCTATGAGTGGTTTTACACTCCATAGCTTTTATCAATCAAGGACACGGATGTCATTCTCATCGTACAAGAAGAAAATATCATCACGATTAATCCCCAAATAACAATATATTCAAAAACGTACCCAATACCCTGAATTTTCAAATCTACAAAGACCTTGATAATAAATTAGTTGAATTATGGACGTTTTATTTGATCTATATCACTAAAAGTAATTATTTGGGATCCAATTTATCCATTCACACTTAGTATACTAAATTCATAGTGTTTGACACTCCATGTAGTTCCCTGGGAGGGTTATCCAATGCATAGGAACACTATTTTCTTTCTTGATCAAATTTTATCCATTATATATGAATCCTTGTGATACTAACCATAAAGTTTTATCACAAATAATAATACTCCTTAATAAATATCAATTAGGGATATATTAATTTCATACTTTGAGAGGTCAATTATCATTTCACTTAAATAAATTTATAACTATAAATACATTTATTAATCTAATGTTAATGAATGATAAAATAAAGATTTAATTTCTTATGATACAATTTTTTTATTAAATAAATTATTAGAATACATAACAAAAACCCTACATATGCACCTATGAACCAAATCACAAAATAAAGTCTGCCAGGTTAGCCTTATATATTCTACTCTTTAAAGGATTACGTTAACACTTATATATATATATATATGTAATTCTTTAGAATATATATGTCACAATTTGATAAATCTCATATAGTAAATTCATTACATAGAGAAATCTATTTCCAAATCTTGTTTTAATAATGGTGATACTTTGGAATAAAATTTTTAATGTTTAAATCCATGAACATATTCTAACTACATAACTATATATCATCAATTTTTATAATGTTAACATATATTATCTACATAGTTCTCCTTCTATTATTAACATTACCATTATAGGAACCTATTTTGTTAATTTATTTCACTACATAATTACGTCAGAATTTAAATTACTTCTCCCTATCACATCTTAATATATATTAAGGTAATGTTACATTCATTTTTTATTTTTTTCTTTCATAATCCTTTAGACAAAAGTTATATTCACATGATCATGATATCCAAATTAATATTTATAGTTTTATTCACCATCACATATCCTAATTTTTTTACGAATAAATTAAATCTCCCTATTTAATGTTTTTTCTATATAGTTTTATCAATCACCATTAAAGAAGTCAAAGTTCATCCACTATCACACTAGTGGGAATTTTTAAATTATAAATATTTTTCATATAATATATGGTTTTATTAGTGTTCATAGAATTATAGTCTAAAATAAAAAATATTAATTAAAATATGTCACTAATTGTAGGTAGGATAACATTCCTATATACTTTTGAAAAATATTGGCATAGAAACATTATCCTAGAAAGAAAATTATCCTCATGTCTTTTTAGAAACATTCTATTGAATTAGATGAATCATTAACAATTTTTTAAAAATTAATTACTTGATTTTTTTTCAATAGAATGTATTTTTAATGAATTTTTTCTTGTAAAATATATTTAAAATAAGATAATGATACCCATCCATTACATAGTTTCAACTAACCTATTGACATAAAATATTTTTATGTTGTTCCACTTCGGTTCTTCAATTTTATGGAAACTATATGAACTATCAATTATTAAAATTGATATTAACTCATGTATATATAAAACACCTGTAAAGTATAAATGATGTATCATACACCCTTAAAAAAAGAAATGCAATATTTATAACTTGGATATCAGATATGGACATTGAATGGAGTTTCATAAATCCCACTTGTTTTCTTAAACTATTCTATTGTATATAATAATTACTAAAATTTCCTATAAAAACATTTACATTTAAATGAAAATTATCTATTACTTGAAGAAATATTTATTGGAATCTCCATCAATAGTTTATTTATCCATTTATAACTTTTACCCATGGTTCCAATCATCAGGGAACTAGAACATTGATATCATAAGCATAGTTCATATTTTTTAAACACATAGTAATATCAGGTAAGATTTTCTAAAAATAGTTCATCATATAATTTCTATTCATGAAAAAATGAAACAATTTGATAACCAAAAAAATCCTTAAGAATATTTCTATTATAAATATGTTATTAATATACTCAATATTACTAATTATCATTGACATACTAAATATTATTGAGTATATGAGACTATAGTTCAACATTTTATTCAATTAAAACCCTATGTAAATCAATTCATGATTAAAAATCATCATGAATCACCTATTGAATAATTTCAATACATTTTTACTCAAAAATTATTTGAAACAGACATATAATTTCATATTACCTTATAAATTTTCATATGATACAAGTTAATTGAGTTTCTTAAATTCAACTTCTCCTATCGAAATGATTAATATCAATGTTTAGTTTTAGGATGATGATACTATTTATATAAATCAAATGTTTTTATCATACTAATAGCTCATTTTAATAATAGTTAATAATAAAATTTACTAAATGCTACCCCATAAAAATTATTACCCATTTTATATACATCATATCTATTAATATTATAAGATATGTGTTCAATCATGACATTCATCAGGTTATGCATATAAATAATCCATGATTACACTTTCTAGAAAAAACATCCCAATCCAATTATACTTGAATCATGAATATTTTAGTAGATAACCCTTTTTCCAATCCATAATATGGATATTAACTAAACACTATTCCTATGGGATAAATACTAGTAGTGTATCCCAGCTATGTGTGACCCAAATAAAATGTCATAAAAAGGAATCTAACTGTTATGGTTAACTTATTACACTCTTTCCTCAAAAAATATAATTCATGGTAACCAAACCATTTGGGTTACCCATGATGAATGATGAATGAATTGACAATTAATTTTTTGGACGTATTTGAACACATAAATCGTAAATGGGACTTATTCTCACCAAATTATATATATCCATTCCCTTTTATGTTTTGAATAATCCAATAATTTTGATTTGGAATAATTTTACATCCATTAACAAACCATTATGGTATAACCCTATTACATTATCCCAAACCGTACCACCACCATCCCGAAGGGCATTATCGATACCCATATTCTAAAAACTACTCCGTGTCCATCTTGGGAAAACACTTTAGAATATTTTCTACCAATAAAATGAGTTTAATAAATAAGTATAAAAATAAATATAAATATCACATTCCAGTCCAAGAATCATATATAAAAATCATAGAAAATAACAAAAAATAGAGAATGAATTTAAAAATTAAATAAATAGTGAAACTATAGCGAGAACCAAAAACATACATCACCCTCAGAAAACCCTATCTTAAAAGTCAAATTATTACGCATCTAATGGATTTTATTCTCTCATAAGAAAATATAGTTTCCCTCAATCCATTGATATATGTAAGAGGCATAAGTGGTCCAATATTAAACAAATAAACTTCCACATATCGAGCTTTATATAGATGTAATGGTAGGTCCTACTAAAACACAAAATCTAAACTATAGGCCGGATGAAATAAATTAAAGTGTCACCATAATAAAATAATTCTATCAACATTTTTCCAATGAAAATGAATAGAAAAACTAAAACATTAATTATAATAGTTATGACAACAAAATAACTTAATAAGAAACCACTAGACACTTAATATATGAAAATAAATTAATAATGATGTTTATAAATCTCAATTTTCATCACATAATATAATAAACTCTCTCAAAAGATTTATAAATCTAAAGTTCAAGAAAACATTAAGATAATGAAAATTTTTACCAAAATAAAATCAATTATAAATTATAATTTTAAAATGAAAACTTTTAATTGTGGGAAACCAAACTAGAACAATTTTCCCTTTTTCCTATCATCTATTGAAAATAACATTTTCATAAAAATTTAGGGAAATCAATTTTCATTAAAAATATTACAGGAATAAAAACAATTTTAATTTTTTCCAAATAATACTACCAAACCATTTGTAAATAAACCCCTTTTAATGTAAACCAAAGTATAGACAAGCAGATTCATAATATACAAAATGACACCCATCATTATAGAAACACAATACTATCACAACGAAACCCATATATTCTCAATGATCAAGCCTAACATAACAAACATGTAAACATATGTATTAAATGAAAATTGAAAGACTCAAATGATTAATATATAAAGATGATGTTATAACATATGATATATATAATGAGGAAACACAATGTGGACTAAAGTGAATACGCAATGAATGTATAGGTGGACCTACTACCGGTAGGTCAATGGTCACACATTCATTAACCAAATCTCTCAAAATTGTATCATTAGTCCCAATATCACTATCTAGGGGTTATTTACAACATGTGGGTAATATATAGTGATAAATATCAATTATAGTAACCACATCGCTCACATTTACACTAAGTATTCTCAGACTCCCCCTGTAATAACCATGATAGGAGCGACATTAATGAAAATTTTCATCAAATGAGAGTAAGATGATAAAAGGATAACACTAAACAAATAACCTTCCACCACAAACCACTAAAATTGAGAAAATATCATCCTTTTGGAGGCGGTGTAGATGTATTTTTGGTGTTTTCATTTTATTTTTTTATCTTCATGTGATGACCTTATTTGTGTATTGCCCACCTCTCTTGGTTATTACATGGGGAGATGAAGGGTATATTGTGGGAAGTGTCTATACAAGGTTATTAAAATTAATATTTATCATTGGTTATCCACCCCATGTTATATTATACAATAGGAGAGAGGGGTTGTCATGGGGATACTAGTTATATTGAATTGTTTGATGGATATGTTATAGTTAACACATAAGCAGTAGGTCCACCAATACATGTCCTTAGATTTATTGTTATTACATAAAATGTTGTGACATTATATGTATCATTTTTTATTATATATTGATCTTTTTTTACTTCATGAATTGTTAAGTTATGCACGTGTTGACATATTTGTTGGTATATCCTTGACCATCGACATTATACAGATTACCTTATCATATTATTGTGTTTCCTTGATATTCAAAGACTTTTGTAGAGTATATATCACCTTTTTTATCATTTCCTTAATTTAAAATGTGTTGATTTAAAATTTTTCGTTTTTTATATTTGTAAAAAATAAAAATTGTTTAAATGTATTTAATAGTTTCAAAAAAATTATTTATTTTTAAATGGGATTGTCTTGAGTTAGTTGAAAATGGGAGATATATTCTGGTTTTTCCCAAATATCAATGGTTTTATTCAAAAATGATTAATTAATTTTCAATTATTTTTTAATAATGTAATTTTTTTAAAGTTATAATGTTTTGGTTTTATAAAAAAATCAAAATCTATTTAATATTGAAATTTTTAACTATAGACTTATAATATACATTGTTAAATAATATGCACATATTTGGATGGAATTCGTGACCTAATAAACACTTATATACTCATGTAAATTGTTATCGTAGTTGTAGGTTCCTAATTAAAATTAACCAAGACACTCATGAGAGTTTTTATTTACTGGGGAAAGTAATTATTTTACTGTATTTGGATTCTGGTGACCATTTGGAGTTTTAGTAGGACTTGCCTTTTCTTTAATAGATTAAATGATTTACATTTCATTACTTGTGTTCAATTTATCCACTATGGAATATTAATAAATTATATAGATGGAGGGTAACTATTATATCTAGTTGGATTTATATCCGTTGGATATGGGTGTCTTTTCATAGATGAAGATTGTGTTCTAGTAGTGATAGGGGGTTTTCTTTCCCATATTTGCTTCATTACTTTCCTAGTTTCTATATTTAGTGGTTGTTTCATTTATGTTCTCTAGCATGCACATAGATCATATGGATTGGTCATTATAGAATATTATTTACTTTACGGATTCTATAATTTACTTTTTATATTGGTATAAATAAGTCCCATGTGTGTTCCAATGATTCCCAAGAACAATTTGGTAGCCCATGGGGCTATGAAATTCCACTTGGTCTAGTGGCAGGCTGGTTCAGTGACCCATTAGAGGGACGAACTAGATCAGTTCATTACACATCCACCATATCAATATCATCAGACCATATTGATTTTTAACCCTTTACAGAAAACAAAATTTTTGTTAATAACCAAACAATATAATCCAATCATATATGCACATTTTTAAATTCCAATCATGAATAAGGTAAATGAACGTTTCATCTAATTTTTTAGAAGTATATGACATATAAAATCTATATATGATAAATATTGGGGCCAGAGATAGACTAAACACACCATTCTATAATTATGAATATGCATCCATGATATTGGGAAGTCCATCATAAAGTCTCTATTTATATGGCTGTGTTAATCACGTGATAATTAAATTTAACATAAATATTACACGAATTTTTTTAACTATGATAGAGGGATAAATTTATGAAAATATCATCAATCCAAATCTGTGATCAATGTAACTAAAAACTAAAAATTTAGCTAACATGCATAATAATAAAATTAGTAATGGAAGATTTTATAAGAAAAATATAATCACATAACAAAATAGATACACTAATTCACTATATATAATCAGTTTATTACTATGAATAAAGTATGAAAAAAAATTTATAAATGATCACATCCAATATTTAATCATGAGATTATAATTTATAAAAAAATATAAAAATTTCAAAAAAAAATTAGGATTAATAATTTTTCATTTATAATTATAAATGATTTTTAAAAAAATTCAGTAATTCTTTAATATATACTATTTATATTATATAATATTACATTTTCACATAGTTAAGCCATTAAATACCATTTTACTATAACATGGGGTAAATTAGGGTGTAAAATTTAAAATAATTCATCAATTTATTATGACCTTCTTCCATCACATTCAGGGAGATTTAAATAACTCTCTACATTTCCTCTCATTAAGGAATGAATTAAGTAAATAAAATGATTGATTTTCATTGATTCACATTAAACATGTCTTCCCCAAGGATCTTGAATACAAATACGATAGTGCACAAAATTAATTAAATCTAACTTCTTATATATATATATATATATATATATATATTACTATCACACCAACCCTCGTGGTTCACCACCCCTTAAAATTTAGAGAACACACTGATCAACATTAATAAATAACTTGAATATATTTTTATTGTATGTTTCATTATTTACATGATGATACCATAGACCTACACAAAGGATAGTGTTTCTCTTCATCACAAATAGTACTAAATTATAGAGAGCATTGGGCTCCTATAATGGAACCATAAATGACCATCAATCTTCCAAATGATATATATTAAAACCTCCCAGAGTTCTTCATAAAATTACACCCTTATTTTCACTTTATTTATTACTTATTTATAGTGTTTTTTCATGTGACGATAATATTCCATTCTTATCCCATAATTATCACATTTGATAAAATTTTCATTTTCAAAGACATAAAATACTATTAAATTTACCCATGTGTGTCAACTAATAACTACATCAAAATTTATGACCAAAATAGAATTCTGTGAATATCTCCATATTTTAGTAGGAATGTCTAAAAAATATGAAATCCATTATATTCAAACATCATGATGATGTTCAATAGATTTTAATTTTTTTATAAATCATTATAATAAACACCATCTTTGAATTTTGTTAACCCTCCATTAATGGATAACATCACTCATTCATGCATCCGATGGTAGTAAGAGATTGCTCCACTTCCTCTATCCATCATGTATGATATATTCAAAAATAATCATATCACCATGTTGAACCATATTCAAATCCATGGATCCAAAAAAACATTTATCCATAATAAATAAACCATATTTTATATATGATTCATTTTATCCTCATATCTATTTCACATAGTCGTTCTGGCCACATACCTAATTTTATCATTTAGTCGTACTAGCCATATACCTTATCTAATCATGTAGATATTCGAGCCACATACCTAAATTTCTCAAGTATCACTTATTTCCATAAATGTGATTTTCCTAGATATTTTGTGGGATCAGATATTAAATTTATTTTCGTGTAATCCCATTAAAAAAATCCAAAATTCCACCAAAAAACTCATTTTTTTCATTAAATAAAATTTTCAAAAAATCAACACAAAACATCATTTGGATGTTCAAAAATCTCCCCCATTGTATATAGATGAAAATATTCAATATTATGTAGACAAAAAAACCATGTAACCATAATTATAACATCTCCTTCTATTATTCACATAAATATGTGCGTTACAAAACGATAAAAATCCCCACATATCACTTGATATGTCAACTACTTATCTAACGCTAATGATTCAAGGATCGATGTAGAAAAATATATCCTTATCTAGAAAAAAATAGTATTTACTTATAACTCAAATATACCCCTAAATTCAAATTGAGACACTCTACCCCTTTCAGAAAATTCTCCCCCTTCAAAATTTTGGTGAGAAAACATACCGTTCTCATTAACGAAACTATGAAGAGTGTGTTCCATCCGGAAAATAATTATGTGCATATAAATGGTTGAACTCCCAAAGCCAACTGATGATTCTCAAACATCAAATTTTTTAGTTTCATTTTCAATATATTGACAACTTTATATAGATTGGGCACGTACTCCGTAACCATAATTACTTATTCTAGCTTCTACTCTATGAAGTGATATTTGATCTCAATATTATTGGTTTCTGAATATTGGATATGATTTTAAAAAAGGCTTATCAAATGTGAGTTATCACTCATAAATTAAATATGAGAAATCACCTTCACATACAAAGTATCAGTTTTTGTTTGATCCAAATAAATTGGGTGATATTTAGGTTGCATCGATGTATTAATCCAATATAGTTCTCAAGGTTATGCAATATTTTTAATTCCATATTAATTATATAAATGAACTCAAATGTTAAATTGAAAAAATAGAAATTTATTTTTGATATTTTTTCAATCTATTGTAATCTCCATCAATAAATTACATTATGTTAAATACGGAAACATTTTGGTGGAAGATCCCAACGTATGTTGTTTGTTTCACATATCAAGGTGTTATTTTTATATATTTCATGTGTATTTCTTTGGTATCACTCCAAAAATTAATTTTTTGACTTGTGAAAAATATAATAATTGTCTGAGAGATGTTAAAATAGAGTAAAATCTAAATAAGTTTAAAAAATATAGTCATATCAACTTGTTACTTTGATCATATGTATATAATTTCAGACTTTTCACTAGCATAGTTTCTATGGTCCTGTTATTATCCCTATTAAATCATGTTAAAGCATCCATGGTATATTTATGGTGGGATATAAATTTCCCATAATCTCTTTGAATAACTATCAACCCATGAAAAATTGACTTTTTACCAATTAAACACATCTTGAATTCAAACATCATGTGTTTTGAAAACTAGAATCAATTTTTGTTATCTAACCATCCAAAAATTATGTCATAAACATACAGAATAACCATCATTTGTTTCTTGTTATCCTTTTTATGATGTTTTTGGGATAAACTCATATTCAATAGTAATTGATCTTCTATATACATTGATCAAAATTGTAATACTAAGCTCTCAATGATTGTCTGAGTCCATAAATAGCCTCCTTTAGTCATCATAATTTCACTTCAACTTCATCAATGAGAACCCAATTTGGGTTTTTAGTGTAATATTCATCTTCCTGGACACCATTAAATATGGTAGATTTTACTTCTATTTGATATTCCATTATATAATTTTGAATATCAATGGCTAGGAATAAATTGATTGTTTCAATTATTTCTATGGGATAATATGTTTCACCAATTTCAACTCCTTCTATTTTTGAATTCTACTTGTATAAAATTCATTTCACTTTCAAAATTTCTATTCCTTTACCATTAAGTTTATTTCAGAAAACCCACTAATTATAATGAAATTCATATCACTTATCCTTGGAACAACTTGTCATGATTCACATTTCACTATTATTTCAAGATCATTGTCTGTAAAATTGATATATCTTCTATCATTTATAAATTATTTAATATATATTACATCTTATAATGATAGTGAATAATACTATATCTATTTCTTCATTCTACGAGTCTAGATAAGGGATATCTGGCCTCAAAAAATTATTCCTTTTGTGATTACATACGTACTCATTTTTCAATTTTAACTTACTATAATTTCATCACTTAATTTATTGAGAATGTATTCATTAGAATTCAATTAATTGCTCATAACTCCCACATGAAGGTTTTGATTATTCATGACTATAATATTCACAAATTGGTCGGGTGTCTTGTGAAATTTTTTTATAAACTATGGTCTTTTTCCATATTTCAACCACTACAACATCATTTACCTTAACCATCATTTCACGTCAGTAGTTGAAATAAATGTATTATTTACACATTAAATGGGGGTAAAAGATTTATACTTTCATCTCATATATCTCAATATTTAGTTCTATTCTACGTGTTGGTGATAAAACATATACTTTCAAATTCCTTGATGAACTTGAGTGTAGGTTTCATTCCAAACACAATGTCTTATGGAGTTCACCCTTCATTTTCATGCAGTAAATCTATATTGGAGAAGTGATTTTCCAAAAGGATGGCTTCTTTGAAATATATTTCTTGAATATAATTATCAACCAACATTATTCGAACCATGTTGTTGATTATACTATTTATTCATTCCACTACCACATTTTTATGTTGTGTTATAATAGCAGAAACGTGATGTTAAACTCCATTATTATCTAAATATTATTCAAGATAATTATTTTTAATTTTTTTTCTCATATTTAGTTCATAACATCTAAATCTTCATGAAAATAACCTTATCTGTTCTCCTTAAATTTATATTGATACAATCTATACACATTTCTATTGTGTGTGATTTTAGTAATCCATGCCCTTCTTCTGAAATCATAAATATAGAACACATAATACCATACTATCTCTCTCAAATTAGGTGAGATCATCCCAAATACATCCACATGAAAAAGATCAATCCATATCGATACCTTCATATTTTATTGATTTTGATACATTAAGACAATATTATACTTTTATTTATAATCACATATTTGGGTGTTATCATACATGGGATGGGAATATCGCATGCTCTACTGCTCATTACTGACCTTTCTGTTTATGTTTGGATCAAATTTCCAAGACACCTATGTCCTAGAAAGTTGTTATTATTTTTAGATAGAGTACATAAATTTTTCTCCCCAATGATATATAAATTTACCCTAGTCATTTTTTCTTATAGGGTAGTTGAATGGTTTTTGGGTTTGATAGTAAATAAATTTTCATTCAACTCCACCTCATGTTCATGGTTACATAATTTTCTTAAACCATGGATATAATGACTCATCCCATCAACCAATAGACTATGTATCCACATTAGAAATTTTCTTCCAATTTCATATTTTTTTGGACACAATGATGTTTCTGGTTTAAGTAAACATTTTCTTACATTCTATTTATTATAAACACTTGGTTTCACTAGATACACATTATTTTATAGGTAAAATTATTTTTTTCTATGATCATTGTAATTTTTCTGTATTTTATATCCCAAGTCAGAAATCATGAAAGATAAAAATAAATGTTTAAAAATACATGGAAGGTACATTATAAACACATTTCATGTATCATTACCCAGAGATGGATCAGTTAGACCGAGTGCATACCCATGTAGCTGGATAGAGATAACATGTAGTGTAATACTCATTCACATGTTGTTTCCAACCTTCTATATCTAGTTGGTGGCTAAATTAGATATGACATTCCTTGTGGGGTGGCACTACTATACATGTATTCCCCACCAATTGACCACTAATAAATTCAAATTCAAGGAGTAGTGTACAACACACTGATCGACAGAGAAATAAAAGAAAAAATTAGTTGAACTAACAACATGATATGTACATTATTTAACACTTCATGTAGTTTTTATACTATCAATAAGAGGGAATCCCACTGAAGTCATGTTGGATATTCAGCTGGAGGTTCTTACACTCTTCCATTCGGACCTCGTTGATATCCATTTTGGGTTGTTAATTAATAATTTTAATTTATTTTTACTTTAATTCTTCCCTTACCCATCTTAATCCTATATCAATGAGAGTGATTGAGTTTTTTCTCAATCCACACAACGTGACTATGGTCATAAGAGGCCACTTTCCCTCATATTGTGGTTGTAATAAGATTATGATTTTTTTATTTTAATTTTGAAGTGTTAATTTTATTCTGAATTATATTTTAATATTCCATTACTGAACATAATTCCAAAATCACTATTGGTGTCGTATCAGACTAGTAACGATACCAATGGAGAACAGTTAAGGAGTAGCAATTGATAAACCCATGGATATTGGGGGAACCCCTTGCCATAGTTTTAAAGTTATGATTTAATGTGTATTGAAATGATAATTTTCTTGACCAAGGAATTGGATTTTAAATACAAAATCACATGTTTTCGGACCATGAAACTGCGATAGAATTGAATCCATATGGTAAAATAATTTCATATTTTATCGAAATAATAAATAATTAAATTCACAAAGAAACCAAATCAGACTGAAACCCTGACAATATTGTCTTCTATTTTTTTATTCATCATTCATTTTAAATTTAATTAATTTTAAATGGAGTTTCACTTAGATTATTTTCCGCATCACCCCTTCTGTCTAGATAATAGAACAAGATTATTTGGGTTTCCCTTCTCTATTACTTTCTTTTTCTCCCCAGGGGATCAAACTTTACTGTCGCTAGCTACATATTTATTTGGTTTAAAAGAGAGATTTAAATTTCAAATTTTGAAGACATGTAGCGATGGGAGTGGTTCAAAATTCTAGAAACTTTGCTATGGAGAGATGAAATTCACATCGCGAGGTTGAGTCAAAGGTTGGTTTACCCATAGTTTTCTACTTTTTGATCGTCTTTTCTTGAATCTTTTTATGGGGAACCTTGACCCATCATCCCATGGATTATTATCCGACTAGGGAGTTTTACAATCCACCAATAGTGGATTTTTATCCAAATTATCTAGTGTTGTTTTACCCATACCAATAAGTGTATTTTCTGTTTATGGATGATGGGTTTCAATATGAGGATTACCCATGAACATTCGTCACCCCACCTATTCATCCTTCTCTTTCAGAAACATCTCCAGGCAGTACCAAGAGATTAATATCGATGGTAGAATACTTTACAATAGGTTACTTGGACAAAAAAGAAAGGATAGGATGACTTGGTATTTTGGTCAAGAAACATTTAGAGATAGTCACTTATATGGATGCTCTGGTTGAGTATGTGGTTTGGTGCTCTAACCTTATGTCAACTGAGGAAGCATTCTATGACATGGGCACCACATGTAATTTACTTTTAATTTCTAAAAATAATTTCAATGCATTATTTTTGAATATGGATCCTTGTCATTTTATTCTACTACCGGATTAGATCAATTATTTCTTTATATCCCTTTCGTTGATTGTGCACCTACTTTAGAAGATTCACCTGATTACATTCAGGTATTTAGCATTCAAAAACAGGGAACTCAGTAGGTGGGGGATGTACCAAACCAATCCCTGAAACAAGTCCACCATCGGTATATAATGGCCAAAGATCAGGGATTTTTCAAACTACCACCTAGATCACCTGATGGTTTTGAATTAGGGAAACAAAATAAGGGAATCAGAAACCTGTGGTGATTCACTCTAGGAAAGAAACATCCACCTTCAAATTACAAATAACTAACCATATCCCAGGTCGAGCGAAAGACATAAATCCAAGGTACTTCCTGGGAGGCAACCCAAAAACTCTTCATTACCCTATTTCTTTCTTTATTTCATATTTTTAATAAACACACGGCATGTACTTATAATCAACATGTCATGTATTCCCTTTTCTTATATTAATTGTTTTAATAATGGAAAAATGAAAGAACACACCGTGTGTGTCTTATTACACGGTCTTTACATATCTTTTTAGTGAATATTATTATAGTAATTTTTGTATAAGTTAATATTAATTATGATAATAAATAGGGATGAAACATATGCAGATGGAAAGGTGACTAGAATGTATATGACCCATCACCAGTTTGAATCACTCCACAACTAACATTGGTACAAGGATCATTATTTTAGAAACCATATTTTATTTAAATGGCATGTGATGTGTCTTTCAAATGAATAAAATCAATTAAAAACAAAAAATGACCCATGGTGGGCATGAATCTGTTGGAAAGTTCATAACCCACGAATCCAAAAGACTCAGGTTGAATTCCTTATGACTAGCCTAGTTCTATCATTCTTCATTTAAATTAAACCACATGTTGTGCATTGTGATACATGTTGTGTGAGTCATGTTTCAATAATAACTAAAACTTTTTCAAATTATAAAATCACATTCAGCTTACATGGGATAATTGGAAATCTCATAGCCCTGGGTTTAAAATTCTTGTGTTCGAACTCTTCTAATTATCAATTTATTCACAATAATTCATAAATTTGAACCACACAATGTGCCCTGTTATTTTTCCCATGTAGCGCTACAAATGTAGGTTTAATATATAATGTTAATAAAACCTTGTAGTACTATAACTTTCACTCCATAGGTTATGGAATTGCATTTGGATAAGCCAATTGTTGGTTATAATCACACCCCAAACACCACATTGAAGGTTGTAGTTCTATTTTCACATTTTAGAAAATATAGTGTGTATGTATCTGATACATTAAATTTATAGGTTTATTTTTTGTTTGTAAATAATATATATATTTCTTTTCAAATAATAAATAATAGTTATTATATATTTTACTATAATAATTATACTTCTAATGTTATTTATAAAAAATGTTCTTACATGGCATGTGGGAACCTCTACACATATTGTGGTTTTACTATAAATGTTTGTAACCATACCTTAACTAACCCCTTGTCACAACTCCCCTATACTTGTTTTCATCCTCGCCTAAGTTTCCATCATACACTGTCACACCCCACATCTTTTAATCATCCATTTTGGTGTGTTTCAGCCCATGATTTCATCATTATCTCTGTCCTCAATTCATGTATGACATTTATCACCCTTAATATTAGTTATTTACATGTATATTAGGAGTTTTGGAATCCAGTGACCACTCGAGTCTGAACCCACATTATACTGGTTCATCAATGAACACAGGCCATGTACCATTTATACACAGCCACACACACACTTTCTTGAACTTGAAAAACACATGGTATTTACATTCGGTACATACCATGTTGAGTGCCTCAATTTTTCCCTTAGGAGAAACCTATGTACTGAGAACACACAACCTCGATACTATGTATACACACATGGCGTGTATGTTCAGTGCTTGATGTGCACCATGATCCTAATGGTTAGTATGTGTAAAGGGCATACATGTGTTGTAGGCCATGTTCTTACACACAGTGTGTAGTTCTTATACATGAGGTGTGTAAATATTGTAAGAACCCTCTATGTCCAGGTATTTGTATGGGAATATACACAACCACCACCCTTGTTCTTAAGCACTACATCTACACCTTATTACATGTAATGTAGTATCCTTTTCTGGAAAACATGACCATTCGGCGTGTTTATCCAGAGTACAAGTGTTACTAAATAGATCGCAAAACATGCCATGGGCACTGGATCCACACACCATGTACTTTTATTATTATTTATCACTTTTCATCATTTTTGTCTCCATTTTCATTCTTGTCTTCCTTCCATTATATTTAAGCTAAGGAAGATGGAGATCACGTGAGTGGGAAGTGTCATGCAGATGCTACTCCTAGAGAGCGACCCTAGCAGATCCAACTCCGGAGGATGAATGAACCTTCTGCGATTTTTAAAATTCTAGCCTCTTAGCCGCCATCCATGGTGATGTTTCCTCCTCTTCTACCCCCCCCCCCCCCCCCCACCCCCACCTTCTTCCTCTTCCAATTCAGCTGCCACAGTAGGAACATCTTCATTGATAGTTGGTCCCCCCACTTCCACTTCCACAACATATGTGTCCACTGGGAGTGGATGTGGAGGGTCCACTACAGTTGCTCCCATATCCATCATGGAACCTTCAGAATCATCTACGATTTCGGTGCACCCTAATATTCGCATACCACCATCCACCTTTAACAAGTCCTCAGAGCCAGATTTAGCTTCATCAGTTGTTCCACCAACATCCACCATAGGTGGACCCTCCACATCTGCAGTTGTAACCCCACCTCAGCCTGTATAGGAAGCTTCCTGACTCCAATCACATCAGAAAATTATCTTTACTCAAGGACATACTATGGTAATTTTACTTTAGCATCTCTCATGGTGCACAATACACCTAAGCAGTCATTTATTGGATATCAAATTTACCCAATGTCATTATCTTTAAGAGGATATAGAGGATATTCTAGGGAATACCCACCTAATAGATGCAATCAATGTTAGAACACTAATGTTTAGATATTTATTTTTGGTTTTTTTAGAGACCTTTGAGTTTGATGGGCCCATATACCAGAATATGCACACTGATATGACTACTCCAGTCCAATTTTTTCTAGGAGGCCACCATTTCTCATTGTCTATGGCTGAGTTTGGCTGAGGGTTTAGCTTCGACCCCAATCCTTCCAACCAACCGCATGTTTCCATTCTCACAAGACATGATCACTCTTACATCATTGTCAAGTGGTGGGATCTTGTTGGGAATAAACACAGGTATAACCCCAATTATCAGAAGATAATGCTCTCCATTTACAATCCCCTTCATTTAATTCATCTTTCGTTCTTAACTATTCATCATCCATGACATGATGTCATAGGTTTCATGTATGGATGAGACACGGACCTTATGAAATGTATTTTCCGAAATGAATGCTTTTATCTCTCGTTTCATGTCACTTACTATTTTCACTCCATAATCCAGAGTCGTTAGGCAAAACTAAACATAGGCATCTATGCCACCAGGTTGGCACACTATTTGGGATTTTTTGATCCACATCACCCTCGATAACACTTAGGCTCTCCACAACATATGGACTTCTTCATTATTATTAACATGGTAATGGTAAGCGTCTGAAGGGATGGTTGTGTGCTCATACAGGATACCATATTTCTTAATGGGGTGAGAGATGACCCACCTACCCTTGCTAGTGTTTCTGATGCGGTCCCACCCCATCCAATAGCAGATGTCCCTTCTCTAACCCACACCAATTACTCCTCCCTTCCTTCTTCCTCCACCATCCCTTGATCTTCAAACTTGTCCAAATCACCACCTCCACCCGCAACCTCGGCTGACCCCCCCCCCACTATTTCCCTCTAATTGGATATGATGGACTTCTATTTCGACCTTCTTTCATAGTTACTTACATCTATGATGTATTCATTGTCACAAATCAAGTAGTTGTTGTTCCTTCTTCTTCATCATCATGATATTTAGTTATCCCCATCCCCTGCTCCTCCGACTCCTCCTCCTTCATTAGCATAGCCCTCATTGCTAGTTCTAGAAAGAGATTCAGTTCTTATATCCCCTTTAGGCCTAGATTCGACAACTACTATGCTATTTTTCACTACTCTTACTTCCATACATGACTTTACAATTCAGCCTCCAGTATAGGGTGCTGATCTCGTGCCTCAAGATACTACTACTCTTCCAGATCACCCTATTCTAAATTATTCCTCCTTTGAGGAAACCTCATGAATAGTATTTCTCACTTGTTTCATTATATATATCTTTTTGTGTTATAGTTATAATGAAAGGGTATATGTGTGTTTAAATTTATTTTTCCATTTCCTCGACTGTCACAGGTAATCTAGGGTGACATTGGCCTATCTTTTTTACTAATACCCATGTTCTTTAGCTCAACAGAAGGGGAGTATTATTTTATAGTGTTTTATTCATTTTTTCGTCAATTCATTCCTTGATCCCCTCGTCCTGGCCCACTAGTGTCTCCCTACATCCTCTTCTCTTATTTATTTTTTCACATGGCGGACCATGTGCAATATCAATTGTGAGGGAGACTCACTAACTACAATAGTCAGTGACCTTAAACATATATAGTACTCGTCCTTAATAGATGAAATATTCTAAAATTAGGGTAATTTTGATAAATTATAAATTAAAATTAAAAAATATATTTGGAAAATTTTAGAAGTAACATTCTTATTTTAAATCTCAATGTGTTTTAAAATTATTTCTAATATAGTTTAATTTTTTATTTAATTTCCTGGACAATTAAATTATTTATACTGGTCATTTTTATTCATGTCATGACTTGATTGACTCGTAATTTTCTTCATTTCTGATATGTATTCTGAACCAATTGATATACTAATTCTTATACCCTATTTTCTAAGAGATTCATTGAATATACAGAATTACTAGAACATGAATGATTTTCTCTACAAAACATGAATATTTGGAATCACATTAAAAATGATTGCGGCGTTTGATTGTATTTATCCCATTTTACATTGAGTCCTACCCTACATTTGACCTTCATAAAACCTTTAGAAACCATGAACTTCATCATTAGGAAGTGACATTAAAAGCTGTTTTATCCTTCTTACGCGAATTATTGTATAATTTTTGATGATTAATCATTTTAGCTTAATGTGGTAGTTTTAATATTTATGGTATATTCTAGAATGAAACTATGATATTAAGTGTTTAGTAGAGTGCCTCTTGTTGATTTGGGCATAAGGGATTCCAAAACCACTATTCATTGTATTCTTAGTGTTATCATTATTAAAATAAAAGTGGGATAAGAATCATTCATTAAACATTATTGATGGTTTATAGACCCATGTTGGCATGGGACATCCATAGTGGTGATAGCCTTTATGAAATCATGATTGGACGATGCATTTTCTTTAATCATTAAAATCTATCATGAATTGTTATTTAAGAATTCAGCCTCCTTTTTAAAGCCTTTAAGATTAATTTTCACAGAATTACCTACCTACCAAAATCCTCAGAATTATTTGAACCATATTGAAGGACCTCATGACTTTTTTGGCTCAATTTCTTACATATAGAATGAGAATACTTGTAAGAATATGGATATAGTATATACATATGATATTGAGAATAACTATGATTTAAATAATCCTGAGTTATTAGTGTGGTATTTTATTGTGAGGTAAATAATCAAGTGAAATGTGTATTAATGAAAAGTTGAACAATGTGGATAAAAGAGAATGAAAGTAATTAATTTTATTATATAGGAATCATTATAATAATATCTTTAAAATTTAAATTTGTTTTTTTCCTTTCCAAATACCTTAAAATGGATATAGTATTTATATGTTTAATGAGATGAATGCTTCGCTTTTTAGAAAATCGTTTTTTTAATTAGATGTTGAAATTTTTCATGAGGTAATGAAAATGACTAAGCCTTGGGGAGTTTGATCTTCCCAATTTCTATATACATATTCATGAAATCTGTTAAATATAGACACAAATTTTCACAGAATACACACTGTTTTATAGATAAAATTATTTATTTCAGTGTACATGTTAATTTTCATATATTTTTTATAAATAGTATGTAATTTATAATCACCTGTCGTGTAACATTTCTCATACACCAATCTGTCAGACAGGGTACACACCCATGTTTCCAGCCAGAGATCACACTCTCTCTACTACCCACTCAGACACCATGTCCAACATTCTAGATGTGTTTGGTGACTAAATTCGATACTACATGCCTTGTTGGGTGGAGATACATGTCGATTACCCCATCCAATAGATCCCCAATGCATTCAAGTAAAGGAGTGGTGCATAGATCACTTATTGGTGGTGAAATAAAAACAAAAAATTTTACCTAACTATAAGACAATTAAATTATTCTACACATCGTTTAGTCATTTCTTAAATAAAAACAACAGTAACCCTTTTAATTATTGTTGGGAATTTATGGGGATTAGAATCCTTTCAGACCTCCCTCAAATTTATTTGTAGTTTTTTTTCTATTTTTAATTTCTGTTCAGTGAAATTTTTTCCTTCCCCATATTCACCTCATATCTATGGTTGGGATTGAATTTCATCTTAATATGCGCATTGTGACCATGGTAATAAGAGGCTAGTTTCCCTCATGTTGGGTTTGTAATAAAATTCTAGTTTGTTGTAATTTAATTTCTAAACTATTATTTTATTAAAATTTTGTTTTACAACTCTTTTAATTAACTAAATTTCAAAAAAACCATTGGTGTCATTTTAGACCAAGAAAAATACCAATGGAGAACACAAAAGCAGGGGTAGTGGATGAACCCATGGCCATTCGGGTAACCCGTTTCCAAATTTTTAGAGTTATTGTAGTAATGTGTACTTGAATTTTTAATTTCATGACCATGGAATTTGATTTTAAATACATAATCACTAGTTATCGGAACATGAAACTGCTATATAATTGAATCCCCTTGGTAAACTATTTTCATCTATAATCTAAATACTAATAAATGAAATTAAAAAAACCTAATTAGACTACATCCCTGACATGCTTTTCTTCAATTTTTTATATTCTTATTTTATTTAATGTTAATTTTTTTCATAGATAATTTCATTTATTTGATTTTTCCCTTCACCCATTCGATATAGATAACTGACAAAATTTCATCTTGTTTTTTCTTCTCCATTTCTTTCCATTTATACCCATGGGATCGACCCCGACTAACGCAATCTATGATGTAATTTTGTTTATAAGGGGGATTTAAATTTCTAATTTAGACAGATCATTGTGGTGGGAGTGGTGCCACACTAAAATTGTAAGACACTCATCATTTCAAAAATAAATGAAGTTGTATTTATTAGGTTCAATATTCTAAATTAGGTAATTAATTCCAATTACATGTGATGAGAATTTTATATCCATTATCGATGATCCTAATGTATCTGTTCCCTTATGTATATTTTATCAAAAATTTCATTATCTAAAATACATTTTATTTCCCAGGGTGGTGATGAATATTATTTTTCAGTTGTTGGATCAATGATCCTTTATTATTAATGAAAAATATAACTTTTTTAGTTTCTATGATCTTGGATAAGTATTCAATATTTTATTTTCTTCCATTTTGATGCAGTATTGATGACACATATTTAATTATTCAATTGTATTTGATTTCGTCATACCTAAAGACTTCAAAAAAAACCATCATCCATTAAAATAAAAAAAATGATTTGATGTTCTAATTTCCATATTGGGTTGGTGTTGGTCCCCGATTGACTTATTAATAATAGATGACACAAATTTATTATGTTTGATGTTTTTTTAATAGAAACAACTATCTCATGAAGCATTATAATTCTATTTTTAGACATGGTTAATTGAAATTATAGTTATGTAAATATATACCTTATGCCAGGGAGTCAGTTATTATTGATTTGATAAAATCACAATTTTTTATTTATCATTAAACATGATAACATGATAACTGGATATGTGTTTTATCATAAAAACTCATTTGGATTAACTTGATAATGATTCCTTTTTATTTTTTTACATACTGGGCTTCGATAAGAATTATTGATCATAACACCAACAATATAATTTCATATCTTCTTATTCTATCTCCTCAATTCTTTAAACTATTTCGTTGATAGTTATATCTAATATATAATGGATCTTGGCTTTTTCATTAATCTTGGAGTTTCAGTTCGACTTTTAATAATGCCAAGTACGGTAACCCAGAGTATTTTCCAAGTTTATTATATTATAATATATGCAATGGCTGAATCCAAAAATGATGGTTAGTTTAGTTATATTGGTGAACTAGATACATAAATAATACCTATTTTTCATTGGGGACAAAAAAACATAGTATTTGAGAATATTCTACATCCATAAATTTATTCAAATAATTCTTCTTCATGTCATGGGGAAAATAAAAAAATTAAGGGTGATCTCAAATTCTAAGAAAGGGTTTTAATAGTGGAATATATAATAAATAAATAAGGAATAATTGGTATGAAATGGTAATAATTTAACAAACATAAAATTTAATAAATAAAATTACTATCATAATTAGATAAGGTATAAAAAATATTCCAAGTTAAATAATTGAAAACAAATTTAATTTAATGAAATGAGTTAACAATTCAACCATAGATAATATCAATATAATATTATCATATATAATAGTAACTAAATTAAATAGGAAGGAAAATCATATTTTTTATTTCATTACATTAGATAACTTGATATCTAAACTTTCATGACCATTCACGTGGAATTTTAAATATACTTTTAAAAAACAATTTAATTTGTTCAACTGATTTTCCACATGAGACCTACTGATGCATCAAGAGGTTATATAATTATTGTCCCCACCCATCTAGTAATGTATTAATAATTTATCATATATCAAATGATTGATTTAAATTACAAAAAATATGCCTTATTATAAAATATTTGTTTTGAGTAGAAAATTTTTAGTTATCGACCATTACCAGGTTAATCAAATATAATTCAAAGTAATCACTATATGTTTAAATATAATACAATTTAAGAAATAGTTATATTGATGACACACTGAATGTAGATATTAATTATATTTGTAAATTCTAATGAAAAATGATCACAATAAAGTGAATTTCTCAAGGGAAAGTTAGAAATCACAAAAACAATCACTAGATGAGAGGTGAAAATCAGTTCATCATGAATACAAGATTTTTCATTAAAATCATGTCCTTTTGAAAAATAATGATAATGGAAGTGAAATATAAATTTTTTTTCTTTAAATATTATTATTTTTAAAACCATCAATAATATGTGAATGGATCTATATTTCGTTAAATGGCTATGGAGGCGTTGAAGTATTTTATTGTCAGATATGATAAAAACATTCATTTTTTATTTTTTATAAATAATCCCATTTGTAAAATACTATAATTATTTCATTAAAAACATTTTAAAAATTCAAGTATAAATTAAAATATTCCTTAATAAATCTATTCAGAAAATAATTTGATATTTGAAGATTATTTTTGGAAAACATAGACATTGAATTAAAATATATTCTATTTAATGAAAATTTAAATCAATTTTTTTTAACAATTATTTTCATGAATCATGTAATAAGGATACAAATATTTGGAAGACAATATATATGTTATTATATATCTAGTGGATAATATAATTAATGTAACTCATGAAGGATAAATTATAATATTCCTTCCTAAATGTACAATAAATCCCAAAATAAATAGAGATGGTAAAATATATTCTTACCACTTCAGTTACATTAAAATTATACCCATTTAAATAAATTTTTTTAATTTAAATATAAACCAATATTAATAAAATTTTCTTCATGTTAAATTTATCAATATGAAAGTATATACACCACATAAATGTGAATACATGTATATTAACATACATGTCATAATGGAATGGAAATGGGGAAAACCATTCTTGCCTCATTCTTCTCTTTGGATGATAAAGAAAAAATATCATTTATAATAATTTTAATAATGTTATTAATTTATAATCTAATTGCATTCATATTTATTATAACATATTTTATCCCTTAATAACAATTTACAACTCATTTGGATGATAAAATTTCACAGGCATGTTTCTTTAAGAAAGTTACGATTATCATAAATATAAAATATCTAATCCTATAAAAATTTATATAAATGTTATAAATATAATATTTAATCATTATGTAAATTTTAATAACAATTATTGAATATTGTTGGAGGAAATTTAATTGAAACACTTCATGGAGACGATATGTCGTTAGTGAACACGAGTGATGATGCCATTACAAAAATGGATGTAGTAGAAATTAATTGGATGAAATATTAATTTTATATAAATAATAAATTGTATTATGTTTCATATATATTCATTATTTTTATCATAATTAAAATCCATGTGATTCGGTGGTGGAAAAAATTACATCAGTTTGTGAGGCGGTAATCCACCATACATATGAGCAATGGATTTATTTGCCATTTGGTGAAGAAATATAAAGAAAAATATTATTTAATAAAAATAATAAAACATTATTTTATGAGACATACTATATTTATTATATTTTATATTTCAAAACATAAGTTAAGGTTGATAATAATAATGAAAAAAATTTCATTATTTAAAACATTACATTTTCTTAGAGGACCCTCCTTTTGATCTCTTATTAAGAACACCTAGAATTTTATTTTGGTGATTAAAAAATATATATAATGTGTCTAAAGATGTTTTGGAGATATTTTTTCATTTTTAAGATGATCTAAATGTCTTTATATGTGTAAATTAGTGAGGGGATGGAGTTCCCCATTATCATTGAGGGGGATGGAACACTAGGATGTTTTTAAAAGAATAAATCATACCCATGTTTTCACATTCCAAAAGGCTAAAAAATGTATCATTATCAAACAATATGAGTTAAAATGTATAATAACGAACATATATTATGAATTTAACATGTTTATATTTTATTTAAACCTTTATTTTCTAACATTGACCACCAAGTAAACTAATTTTCACATTAATTGTGATAATTAATTTTATCTGTTTTTACTATTTATTATAACAAAAAATTAAGTTGAAATTTTGGTGTTATATATATTATTATTTATTTTTCTGAATATGGAGTCCATTTTAACCAATTCAATTCTTAAAATTGGAAACATTTAATTTAAGGTTTATAATTTAGCTTTTTTCGAGAAATGGGTTTTAAAGAAATGCAATTTTTAAGAATAAGAGTATCTTATATTAACTATAGAAATAGTAAACATCATTGTTTGTATTTAACTTGATAATTATATATATGTATTTAATATATATATATATATAATATCATTCATCATGAAATATTATGTCAATTAAATTAAATTTACATTCATTTTTCCTTTTTACAAAAATTTAATTTTCTAAACAAACTATTTTTCGAAAAAGTATCCAATTTTCCTCATAATATCCTTATATTTATAGTTAATTAAATTTAAATTATAAAAATTTTAATAAATTATTAATGAAATAGTTTTTAATTATTAAATAATATATATTTTATTATTCATATAGTGCTTATTTTTGAAGTAAATTTTAAAAAAATCATTTTACACTTATTTTGAACAAGAAAGAAATTGTAAATCTAAATATAAAATTATTATTTTTGTTCCATGAATTGTTAAAATATTCATTATATTAGAGTCTAATTAAATCTTTTAAATCTTTTACTGAAATTTATGCTTAGGGAATCGTGTATCACAAACTATCAACGATAATGAATTTACTTAAAAATAAAATATATCATAAATTATCATGTTGTTACATTACTCCCTCCCAAAAAAATAACATCCAAGAAATTTCAACACTATTAGATTCTAAATACTAATGGTAGTTATTAATTATAACATCTTCTTGTTACCTTAATAGTTCCTCTAATTTTTTTTCTGAAATGTGTCATTATGGGTTGAGTTGTCTGACTTCTAAATATTTGTTCTTGTTATCAAGAATCTAGATGGGCACATCATAATATGTAATATTAGGTTAAAATTCAATATTTTAATATATAAGAACCACTTTTCTGTCTATAATGTGAATCCTCAACAGTGATATATGCAACACATATTGTAATTTATGGAGGCTAGGAGGAATTTCCAACATGTATACCTCAACTACAATACTTTTTAAAATTTCAATGTAGTTCATATACCTAAGGCTAATCATTCCCATAATAAAGAACAATATAAAACGCATCCAAATATATAATTTCATTAAACCATGATCTCCCTTTTAAATTCCAAATCCTTAAAATTATTTCTCGCATAGCACTTTGTCCTAAATTGAGCCAGTTTTATATGAATAGAAATTACCATTGTGTGCCTCCTCAACTTGTTTTGGGCCTAATGGCTTCCATTCACCAACATTGTACCAACATGATTAAGAATCACTTATAATTCCTTGAAATTATTTATATGACACAATTTTATCAATTAGGACTCCTCAAAAATAATTCTGAAAAATCCGAAACACATAAATTTGGAATATTTTAAAAAAATTCCCATGCAGCATAGGTAAGCCCATAATGTCGCATACCATATATGTGAATACATCAATTTAATATTCTCATAAATTCAAGTAATTATGTAATATATCATTACCATTAAGAAAATATGAACGCTTCTAAAAATTAACTCTTAATTCATTCATTAAAAGAAATAATATATTATTGTATATATTTAATAAAACAATCAAATTGTAAACTCCAGGACAGATAACATAAAATCCTTTTACATAAACTAATAATTAGTTCTAAGTTCATTAAAAATATTCCACTGAGTAAATCAATATCAGTTATCTCTACATATAATTTAGTAAACATTACAACATTTAAAGTGTTACTATCCATTAAATAATGTATTTTCCAAAATTTCACCAAGCCACTAAATAACTATTATTTATGATCAATAATATTTAGTATGTGCCTTATAATCCTTAAATAAATTCAATGTAAGTAAAAATTGGATATATTTAGTTGTTCTTATAACCATAATAACTTTGATAAAATATATCTACACAATATATCTTTAATCCAAATATACAAGAACTTCAATCAATACGCTTCGGCTATAGTAATGACATAACATTAACCTTTGCACCATAGCTTCTTATGTTGTATGTTCTATTAGAGTTTGGGGTATTGGTATTCATAGTTCCCCTTCTCATTTAATTTGAAATTTTTGACATTAATTGATTGTTTTTAACAATTGAATTCACATTCCTGATGGCCTTTCTCTCAACTCTTAAAGAAAACTCTCATGTCGTTATAAAAATTACTAGGAAGTTTCCTTATATGATTTTTAAATGATGGAAATTTCTTCATCATCGTCTTCTTAATTGATGCATTTTCTATTTACCGGTGTTCATATTACCTATTATTCAATGTATTACCCATGAATATATATGATGTAGAGAATTATTTATATTTTTTATAGAAAATATATATATTTTTATCCTATATAGAATAATATTGAGAGACTTGTTCCCTTCAAGGACGTGTATTAAGTCCTTTAATGAAATATTCAATCTTGTATTTTTTATTGTGCACATAATCTATACTATACTGGGATAGTCATGTAAAGGTATCCCCTTACTACACAACATTTTATTCTTCTTTTTCCTATTAGATATGTAACATTACCTTCATTTTATATCATTGTTCATGAGGGAAATATTTGTTGAATAATGTTTTATTATTTTATTTATATTCTATTTGTTTTATTTACTCTTCCTTATAGGTATTCTATATCAATGAACACAATTTATCATAGTCAAATTTGATAAAATACTCTAAAACTGTATAAATTTTAATTTCATTACATCCCAAGGCCAAGAACATGTTACCAATGGACCAAACATATTACTCAGCCACCACTATATTAGTTGTCTTGCTAAATTAATAGTGATTCATCTGCATGAATTGACCCAACAATGGAGAATCATTCTGGATAACAATGGGTAACACCATTTTATGAAGGATATTTGTCTTACTTAATTATGCTTCTTTGATATAGCCGCAATCATCTTAGTTCTGATACCACCTATATTGACTTTCTCATTTGGTAAAAATAGACTTTACCCATGAGTAACGACACCCATATTTCATACAGTATCTACATCTAAATTATGTAATACAATATATTGGATTATATAAAATTAAGAATTTTGAATCTTACTATATAATACTACATTTTTGAAACACTCTTCCGAAATAAAAAATCAATAAATTTTAAATCTCATTATAAAAAACGTGATTTCTTTTGGGACATATTTATTTTCAAATATTCCATAATGTTATGTAAATAAACATGTAAATTATTCTAATTATATCCAATGGGAGTGTTAAACCAGGATCATAGTAATAGTATACTCCCCATACATTATAATTATGGCCATGTTGTACAAAATATTCTCTTTTTTGGAGTTATTACCCCTAGATGCATCTATTCTGAAACCATGTTTAGTTGTAGTATCTATAGAAGAATGAATTTCCATGAAAACCTAGATAATATATTCCTAACAAAAAAATTATGATGTTATTGTATAAATACCCACAAAATCCACCATAGGGTTTTCTTCCATTATATATATTTTCCATAATTTGGTTCCCAAGTATTCTACTAAACATTCTACGTTACTTAATGTAACAATTCTAACAACAGTAACCCATAGATGACGTCTAAATAATTACATTAACATAGATATAAGGTTTTCAATTCAATAAAAATATCAGTTCAGTATTCTTGGAGAATGAAATTTTTACATGATACAAATTTTACATTGGGGATAAAAAATGAAACATAATAATAGGAAAAAAAATTATGTTTCGTAATCTTATTCAATGCATTCATCCTTATATAAATGGGGAAATACAAAAAATAAGGTTGAGATCAACTAATATATAAGAGTTATGTATATCAAAAGTTATATTGAACCAATAATGCATAATTAATATAGTATGGTAAGAAACTAAAAAAAAATTCTACCTAATCATCAACTTGAATGTCATAAATATAAATGGAATAATAAATATTTTAATACAAATAACTACAACAATATGAAATTTAATAACTTGAGAACAAATTGAATCCCGTGATAATATTAATGAAATTATCACATAGATAATGTCGACTGAATTCCAAATTAATGAAATGTGTATGTTTGGAACTCATTATCTCATAAATCATTATATTTACACTATAAAGACATTTTATAAGAAAATATAAAACTATAATTAAAAACCAAAGTTATTTTTTCAACCAATTTGTCTCGTGAAAACTATAGATGCATCAATGAGGAATATAATTTTGGGCCCCATCTATCGTTGTATTTCCAAATTATTCCATATATATCGATTGATAGATTTAATTAGTAAAAAATATGTCATATTAACAATTATCTGTATTGGGTAAATAATACATAATTACAAATATTTCTCTAGTTAATCAAATATCTTTCACAATAAACACTATATATAAAAATGATATACGAATTAGGAATTAATGATATCTATGATACATTGAATAAGGATAATTATTTTAATTTAAATTTAATATAAATAATGATTAAAATAAATTGATTTTCATGTGAGACCCTTAACAATCACAAAATTAATCAAGAGATGAGTGGTGAGCATCAGTTCACAGGAAATTAAGGTTTTTTAAATATAATCATGTCCATTAGAATAATAAAGGAATTATAAGTGATAGATTAAAATAATATTTCTCAACAATGTTTTCATTTCTAAACCATATAAAAAGTGTAAAATAATCTTTCTTTTATAAAATGGTTATGATTTTGGGGAAGTCTAGATCCCTGTATGCATTAAAAACATTCATTTTTCCTTTTTTCAAAAGCTTATATTTATAATATAGTACAACTTATCATTTAAAACCATTTTCAAAATTAATGTATTACATCAAAATTTCCTTCATAATTCATTTTTTAAATAAAAGAACATCATAATGAAAATTTCAGAAAACATAGACACGAAAATAAAATATATAATATTAAAAAAAGAATAGAATCCTTTTTTTATTTTAAATGATTATTTTATTAAAACATGTACTAAGGAGAGTATTTTTGGATGAAAATATATAATCTTCTTCAATATCTATTGTATAATAAAATTATTAGAACATATAGTGGATAAATGATAAGATTCCATCATGAATGTAAAATCAATTCCAAAAGAATGTGAGCCTATAAATGAGATTCTTATGATTTTGTAAATATTAAATTAAACCCCATGACAGAATAAAATTTAATTGAATTTTAATTCATCATTAAGAAATAGTAATTAAGTTTTTTAAAAATCAAATTTAATGTATATTCACCATATAAAAGTGAATAGGTTCATATTATCGTATATGTCTCAATAGAAATGAAATTATTATGAAAACCCTTACATCATGCATACATTTGGTTAAATTTGGTATAACCTTATTTATAATGGTTTTAAGAATTTTAATAATTTACACCATGACCTTATTAATATTTATAATTTCATATATGATCTTCTTATAACATTTTATCCCACATTTGTTAATTATATTTCATTATATTCATTTTTTCTAGTGCTAATTCGCTTGTTTTATCATTTATGTTTTGTGAGAATAGTTTTTCATCATGTACATAGCTAATATATCCATCATATTGAAAATTATTTTAATTTTATAAATATCATATTCAATCAATATATACATTTTTAGAACCATTTATAAATATTTTATATGTAAAATGAATCACATTACTTCATGGAGATAGTAGGTCATACATGCACACAAGCAATGATGTGATTCCCTAAACATGTGAATGGGTATGTAGGTGAATGAATTATTAATTTTCCATAAAAATATCAAGCCATATATTCCATATATATCCATTATTTCCATCATTAATGCTATCCATGTGAGTAGTTGTGAAAAAACAAATTATATATGTATGTGAGGTAGTACTCCGCCATACACATGAGTGAGGGATTTGTTTATAGTTTAATATAAAAGAACCGTGATAAATATGTTTAAATCAACATAATTAAATATTATTATAATTTATAAACTATTGTTATTATATTGAAACATTTATGACACAATTGTACATGGAAAAATAATAAATAAAAAAGAAATGGCATTGTTAAGACGCTTAACTTCTCTTAGAGAAACCTCATTTGGGTCTCTTAATAAGGACCCCTTGGATTGTATTTTGGGAAGACAAAGACCTATATAATGTGGAGACAGATGTTGGGGAAGTATATTTACTGTGTTTTTTTATCCAATAGGATTTATATGTATGATAAATTATGAAGAGGGAATGACAATTAATAATTGAGTAGGACGACAAACTTGTTATTTATGAAAATAATAAATCAAAACCATGTTTCTAAAATGAAAATGGGATAAAAATGGATAATTATATAAAATAGATGTTATAATGTATCAATATGTCAATTAAATAGGAATTATTATTTTTCATGTCATTATTATCATAATTAAATTTAAATATTAACCGTTAAATCATGTCAAAATAATTTTTTCTGAACTAAATGTTTCATGGTTATGTTGATCTTATATTTAATATATTACAAGTAATAACCATTAAATTGATTTACATTCATTTATTTCGATATATATTTTATAAATTTAAATAAAATTATTCATCACTATATAATATTTTAATTAGTTTAAAATGACAGACATTATTCCTAAAAAAACTAGCTTTTTAAAAAAAATATGTTTTCTAAAAAATATCTCTTTTTACATCCAAATTAATTTATAGTTATTTATATCAAATATTTTGTTAATAAGAATTCAAATTAATGTACTATTATATATTATTATATAATAATTTGTAATAGATAAAAAGTACATTTTCAATTATTCAATGAAACCTATTTTTAAGGGAATTTTTCAAAAAATCATTGTTGGATTATTTTTACCATGTAAGTTCAAAATTGATATTAATCATATAAAATTATAATTCTATTATATGGAATATTAAAATTTACATTATATTATATTTTTTTAAAATTATACTTTTTTATTAATATAATTTAGGATTGGGGTTTCATTTTTTGAATTTTATTGAAGTGATTAAATTTCTTTAAAAAGTAATATATCATAATGTATTGAGGTGTTATGCCACATAATTCCCTAGGGATCTGGAAAATTGAATTTTTATTCTCTAAAACATTGACCTTGTCCCTATATTTTTCCTTTTTTTCATTTACATAACATAATCATGAGAAAATGAATTATCATTATTAATTTCTTCCAACTAAACACCATGTCCTTCAAGGGAAACCTCATCTTCTACCTTCAAATAAGCACTTCAAACAATACCTTTACTCTCATAATCATTATCATTATTTAATGGATTATTTCCAATATTAATCAACATATATTCACCCTTACAATTATCAACTTATTCAATAACACATTATCTAGACCTATCTTCTTCTCTATAATGAAAATTCTTGCTTTTAAAGACCTCTACAGGTTGGTCTTATCTTCTTATTTTGTCGTATATTTTAGATATTTATATTTATCAACATATTCCAAAATGTTTTTAGGAAATTTTATTTTATCATTTCCAAATATTCAACATCTTAATAAAGTAATTCTGAATCTTACCCTTAAATATTACTTTACCTATCTTAATACGAATGTATATACATGATGTAACATCATCGACTTCATCAACTTATGGATTCACCTTGATTGAAAGTTTCAGAAATGAATTAATGGAAGCTTATTAAAGAATTTCCTTCTATCTAGACTAATTATATTCATTCCTAATTTCCTTGTATATAAGAATAATTTCAATTTTATTTATATAGATCTAGTTTAGATATCTTTCTTCAACAACCAACAATTTTTACATAACACAAGGTGTGAGTCTTCTCATGATCCTTTTTATTAAATTTTCAGCCGTGAGATCATCACCAGAGCCTCACATATGTGCACAAATAAAATTTTCATTATGAAAAAATTTATCAACATTCTCATTTAATCACATTATATAATCTTCATATATGTTCCATGAAACTAGAAATTTTTCCATCCCAAACCATCAAATCCCTTTCATAGATATTCAATAGCTTTTTCCTCATAACCTGAGAGGTTTTAAAATAAATTTCATTTATTAAAATGGTATTTGTGAGGTATCAGCCCATGATATTAATGTATTTTCCATATATTTCAAATTATTGATTATCACTACATTTTAAGGATCCACTTTCAATAATTTCATTGATTCCATAGATGGTCACTATATAAATAATTATTTCAAAGGGTCTATAATATTGTTACTTCTCGTTTTAATAAAATTGAAAATTACTACCATAAAATAATGGGATACCATTATAGTTTAAAAGAAATTCCTAGAATACATCATATAAGATGAATAAACACCCCTTTGATATGACTTCTTTGACCCTTAAAGAGGATTTAACCCTTCGAGGGTGATGTATCAGAATATAGAGGATATAAAAAATCATATGTTTGTGATACCCTTTTTCTACAACTATGAGTAACACATAATTTTATCACTACCATTTCTCATACTAAGTGATGAAATAAGTAAATAACATGAGGGTTTTTAGTTGTTAGACATCCATTAGGCTAGTCCATTAATCATGCACTGTAATACACCTATACACCAAATTAAATATTCCTTACTTATTTTTTGGGATAAATTTGTGAGAAATCACATTGAACCACCTAATTTCATACCAAGTAAAATTGTAGAACTTACTTTTTTCCTTTAATATGGAACTCAATACTCTATCTGCTAACTCTCTAGTTATAAATATAATGATAATGGATATATACACCAAGGGTGGTGTTTTTATTTGGCATAAATATTTTCAACATTGAAGGAGAATTAGGCTCAAAAAATTACACCTTATTCACCCTTCAGCTTTTTAAATTAGTTCTTCAAAACCTACATGGGGTCAACCTAAAACACTTTCATCCATTTCTGTTACATTTTATCTTTATGAATGATTTTTATCTTGTGATTTAGAAACTCATATATTTAATTTTCATTTCCCATCTACTAAAATACCATTTTGAGAGACACAAAAGCCTATTAAATTTCTCCAAATATTCCAGGTTATATCTTCATAGAAATTATAGATCCAAATAACTCCTTGTTAATATCTCCATTTTCAAATATGAACTTCTATAAAATATATAAAACTGTATCTTCAGAGTACCATGATCTGTGTTAATAAATTTGTATTATTTTATGACTTGTGGTCATAAAAACCTCAATAGAATCTGTTTGGATGTCTATTTATGGATAAGATCATAGGTTCAGGCATATGATAAATGTTTCGGATCACGAAAATTATTTATTCATTCACACAAGGAGAACATAGCCAAATTAACTTATCCATGTTGAAATATTACCAAATCCATGAAGCTGAAAAAAAATGTTAGTAACAATAATAATACACGATTTTCTCAAGTTGAAATTATATCCACCTGGCCATTTTACTTTATCATTATAGACATATACCTGATTTACTCCTGTAGTTACTCAGGCCTCACACCGAATTTTATCACATGCTCATTCGAGCCACATATCAAATTTTCAAATGTAGACATTTTGCATTGTGATTTTGGCCACATACTCGATTATCAAACAAATTTTTGTCTTGCATATCCATATTTATTCAACATAAAACTATTATTAAAATCCAAATTACAACAAAAAATACCAATATTTTCAAAAACTCTTCTTGTCAACAAACCCACTAAAAACATCATTTGGGTTTTTAACACCAATTATCATCATATAGAATTATAATTTTCATATAGGTGATATTTTTTGAATTATAAAAATGATATAATCTGAAATTTTTTTATGTAAACAATTTACATAATATTTTTATCACACAATTAAAAATATTTAAATTTTTTATTAAATCAATAATCAAATAAATTTTTATGTGGCCGAAATAAAATCCTATATAAATCCCATTAATTTTAAATATTTTTATTAATTGATACCATCTATTAAAATATTCATTAAAATAGCATCTTTATGTTTCTCCTTTATTTGTAATTTATAAAAATATCTATAAATTATTCAATATAATTTTTATTTTAAAATAATATTTATAATTAAAAGGGAATACTATACTTTTTTACATAATGGTATTTTAAATTTTAAATTTTAATATTATATAAATAGTATTAATAAATGTTTTATAAACATTTATTAATAAAATATGAAGTATTTTTAAATAATTAGTTGTTAAACCTCTTATAAATTAAAAATTAATCCAAAAATACTTTTTTGTTTTTCATAAACAATTTATAAATAATTATTATCCCAATGTGAGATATCGAAAGGGTTTATAGGTTGGGTGAATACATCTTCCTAAAACATAAATAGATTGAAATATCAATGTTTAGTACTAGAGTTTTGTTCATGAAAACACATCTACATATACCAAATGTATGATTAAAATATTGAGTGAATGTGAAATGGAAATAAAAAAATAGAGAAAACATAATTTTAGAGTTTTTTAGATCACTGTGATCCCACATCTAATATTAACTTCTCTCTTGCCCTTGAGAGAAATAATCCACAGTATGATCCAAACTCACTATAGAAATATTATGGTAACCATTTATAACTCGTTGATTTTTGTCACCTGGAGGCACAACCCAAACCCATCCAGCCATTCTTCGAAACAATGAAGAACAAATTAAAACATTACTTTTAATGAGTGTCACAACTACACTGACCCATGTTTTGTTGTGGATTTCTAACAAATAATAACTTTAACAAATTTTTGTAGTTAAAAGTATAATATTTTTATATAACATAAACTCTAATAATCAAACATGAGAAAATGAATACCAGAATAGAACTTAATAGATGAATTTTGATTATTGTTAAATTAATTTTTCAAAAAGGTGCCACATTGAAAATAATTAATGATCAGATAGTACAATAGTATTTTCATTCTTATAATATCATAATAATCATATTTTATTACCTCTATATGATATGATCTCTACCATTATTAATTTTATAAAAAATTATTAATGGTTGGCTTTAAAGAGATCAATGTTCTTCTCCATATGGGTTTTCATTTTCTTGATCCTCCATGGGTCTATAAGATATGTTTCCAAAACTCATAGAATTACTGAAAGTGAAAAATAAAATATGGATGAAATAAAATAATATACAAAACATATCATATGAATATTAATATGAAACAACATGTGATTCATTTAATTCAATCAAATTTCACATTAAAATAATGACCGTTTTAAGATATCAATTAAATATTTGAATCTGAAATAGATTCACCTAAGGAAAAATTAACTAAATATGAAATGAGGTTGGAAAATTATTGTTAAATGGATTTCATATAAACATAAACTCACAAAGGAAAATTACATATAAAGATAAATGAAATTTTGTAAGAATAGTTTTCCTTCGATTTGAGATGTGTTCTATATTATGCATATAACATTGAATCATGTAATATTCAATATTATCCCCACGTATTCAAATGTATAAATTTAAATATTTATCATATTAATTTCATTAAAATTATAATTAAATTAAAAAATACATCACCATATCTAGGGATTTATTTATTTAATAATAAAGAAATTAATCATAACAATGATATTATAATTAAGAAGTAAATTATACCTTGAGAGTTTTTTATTATCCAAATTACAATTATGAAATTTATTAAAATATTTTGTTTTGTAGTATTAAAAAAAAAATCCAAACCACTAAACTCCCTAAATAAATACTAAATCCTAGAACTATCAATTTCCTAATGTTTGTAAAATAGAAAATGAAACAAGATTTAAAAAAATATCCACATATTTTAAATTTTCATAATTTTGAATAAAAAATTATTCAAACACATGTTAATCTATATTAAGATTAATCATGAACATATTTTGAAATTAAGAAACTTTATCAACCTGAACTAAATAAAACTCATAATGTTCATAGAGATTTAAAAAAATAGATTAATGTATCCTTAAAGTATATTTTAATACAAGTAATCCATAAAAAATGAAAATTTAAAGAAAAACATGCCTCCATAAATGAATATTAATTAAAATATATAATAATATGTATAGAAACTACAAAAACATAAATTTATAATTTAAAATAGGGAATTAAGTATATATAAATTAAATCTTTCCCTGATACACATACTCAATTCAATCTGTACAACAAATATATTTTCAACTAATAATAATAATAAACATTTAAAAAATCCGAACATTAAAATTAAATCTCTTCCATAACAAAATAAAATTTTATAATCTCAAAAATAATAAAATTAAATGTTTTAGTAAATATATAACCATGTTTGAAATTATTTGAAATAATTCAAAAATAATATCTTTTGTATTAACATAATCTATTATAAAATGAAATTTTATGAAAAATATGTGTTGTTATTGAATACGATAAAAGATTTTTTATATTTAAGTGAAATATTTATGACCAAAAAAATATTTATTTATTTAATATATGAATTATAATAACATAGAGTGTGTTTTATATTGAAAATTCGAAAAGAAAAAATAGAAACAACAATATACTCATCATTACATATTGGAAAAGAATAAAATAAAATATTCATAGATCCCCTAAAATTGTAATTGTATAAAATAAATGATTGATATTTGAAATACCTTTACAATAAATTAAACATCCATACAAATTAAAACTATAATAATAAATTAAATCCATGTCATTTGGAATTGAATACAATAATCAAAAAGTAACTCTTTTTTTGTATACATGTTATTAATTTAATATTATTTAAGTAATCATCATTATGTATAGATCTGAATCATTCACAAAAAAAGTATAAAAAATATATGAGGTCTAAAAGTAGTTAAATATAATAAATATCCAACCATTCCTACAAAAAGATAATTATCTTTAGGTTTTACAGATTCATTTTATTGAAATTTAGACTTAATACACATAGTTGTTCAAAATGATTAACTAAAATAAATATTAATATTTTTTAATATCTATATCATATATAAATTTATTTAAAAATATTTCATCAAATCACTGAATATTATGATGTAATGAATAGACCCCGACCCCTACTCAATCAGGAACTCGAGAAAACCCATGACGTACCCAAGATGATGTCATGTTCACCGTGGGCCTATGATAAGAACCATGGAATCATATATACATGAGTGGGAATGATTTTTTCTAAATAATAATGATTTAATAAGAAAGTTAACTATTAAATTATTGCTAAAATGACTCGTCAATACATTGGATGATGAAGGAAAATCGAAATAAAGTTTTCATAAAAAATTCATATTAAAAAAATTATAACATATAAATGACCATCCAAAACAAATAAATACTTGACCAAGAATGATCCAGTGATATTTATGTGATTACTGAAAGAGAACACATATAAGCATTATAAATACAAGACCCAATCTACTTGATACCATCTCCTTATGACCTCATGGTCACCAACCAAGCCTAACACCATGACCACTCCATGATTGATCTGAAACTGAACCGAGAAACTAAAATTTTTATAAGCATGTGGATGAAACCAAAATGGTATTCCATAGAAACAACAACGTGTTCCTATAAAGTTAATAATGAACCTATTTATACTTTTTTAAATTATAATAAGGAATTTATTTTTCCATTTTATTGAAAATCCAATCACTAGTCGTCATCATATAAAATCATTTAAATTAATAATTATTTTATATGCATTTTAGGTAAAAAAAATTCTTTTATAATTATAAATAAATATAATAAATGTGATTTAGAATATATTTCATTGTAATGATGATAATTTAATTTTTCCTTTAACAATGAAATGCAACAATGATGACTAAAAATAAATAATACAAATAATAATAATAATAAATATTACAATGGTAAACATATGTATGTGTGAAAAAATGTCATATATAATGGCCAAAATATAGAATAATAGTAATGCATGACCCATATTATCAGTTTTCATGATTAAATCTTATCTAAAAAATTCTATGCGATATCCATCCTAGCAAATCTGAGGGGAAACCTCCCATATCATGGTAAATCCATAATAAGGGACACTAGGGAGATCATGATACTAAACATGTGAATATTATGTATTCATGCATCCCATTAGCAATTCTAACATTACTATTTCAAGTGTAAGGGAGGTTTCCAATCAATAATAGTAGGAAGTGATATGAAAAAATACATAAGTATTATATTTGTTACACCATCCAATAATATCTTACATAAACTACAAGAAAACTAGTTTGGGGACTCAACCCTTTGACCACCACCCAAAACCCCAAAACCCCATCCCTCCTTACCGCCCCAACCTCCTCCAGGCGGCATACACATACATACAGAAATGCATACATACATACATACATACATATATATTCATAGAAAATGGAACCATAATCATGAACATGCCTTTGGGAGTCCTCATTCCATAAATACACCCCTAATTCTAATGTAAACATTATATCATATAATAGAGACTGAATATGACTAGACATAAGGGATATGCCAAAAGAATCAATTTTGTATTGAAAAAAAACAAGGAAGGTTCTAACCTAGCCACATAATAATTATTTAAAAATTATTTATCATTAAAATACATTTCAATACAATCACAAAAAAATTATTGAATAACCAAATCATTGTAATGGTTTTAAACAATCCTTTACAGTTGCCAATAATAGCACTAAATTTTTTGTAACTCATTACAATGAACATCAAAGGTCCAAAGCAGCTTATAATACCTCAAATTCCATCATAACATCCATTAAGGAAATTTATCAAATAGTAAGCAGGAATAAAAGTTGATAAAAAAATTTAAATAAAATTTTAAATAGATATGAACCATCATATTAAATAAACCACCATTTAAAACCATATTTTCTTCTTAGAAATACCTTAGACATATGTAATACTATCATTTTTTATTTATGATTAATGTATGGAAAAAGTGGTGTCAATATTTAAATAAAGGAATGATGAATAGTTGAATAAGTTATGGTAACATGAAAAAATAATAAAGATGAAATTTTTTTTCCTCTTGCATGAAATTTATCGTATAAGAAGTGAATTTGGGTCTAAAGAGGATGGAAACTCCTAATATTCATTTTATGATCAATCCTGCCAAATATATCTCCTGAAAAATTCTATTTTTAACAAAACTGAATATAAGAATGGTTCATCATAGATAAAAAAAGTGCAATGTCTTTTTCCATTTATGTATTTTAGTTTTTGTTTTTAGGTAAAATGACAAATGAATTTTCTTCTGTCGGTTCTTGAGTAAAGCGGAATGGATGTTCTTAAAGAAAAGAATATGAGATCATTGGATTAAATGATAAATATTTAACTATAATTAAAAAATATGAGTAAATGTTAAAATATATTTCAATTTATGTCATTCAATTGATCTAAACAGATTATGTACTCATACATGTAGACACAACAAAAAAATATTTCAATGAAAGCATCTAGGTGTAAAAGACAATAAAATAGAGAAGATAATAAAAAAAAATTATGATGGCATCAACCTATTCCTCAAGATAAATCTCCACTGAATGCTATCCTCTAACTCACTATAACCTATGCGCTGACTCCACTCAATATTTTTCTTCCTAGATCGAATGGAATGTTGAACCCCAAATGCATGTTGAGTATGATCAGGAGAAATATCACCGATTTTTATGACCCAAACATAATAAATTTCTTGTCATCAAATAATCCATTAGTCTTATTAATGAAAATAAAATAATTCTCAAGATTTCATTATCATAGTTTCACAGTGAATTGGTTTTCAATATAATTTTACCCAAGGGTTATATCAAGTAGTTAATGTAATTTCACTATTAAAATGAAATGGTTTTAGTGATAAGTTAGTATCTTGTTTTAAAATAATGATTGAAATTGATAGTTTTATAATGAATTGAATACAATTTAATTTTCATCCAACTGTATATTAAAACATATTATTACCTCTGATGAATTGGATAAAAAATTATAAGGTGATAAAAATGTATACAGAGCATTAGATTGGTATGGAGTAAATAATTAGTGTAATAAATAACCCATCCAAAAATAAAAGAATCTATTACAAATAATTCAACCTGAATTGTGATTTTCATTTCATTGAACATTTGGATTCATGTATTGTTAGTTTTATTCAAATAAAAAACATTATTGTAAATGAAAATTTTAAAACATACTCATAAAATTTTAAAAAAATAATGTCTTTTTAGGTATGAATGAAAAACGATGTTCCTAAAAAAATTAATTTATTCATATAAATTAAATTCCTTAATAAGTAAAAATATCCATTATATTTCATAAAAATTTTCCCCCAATAGAAATTATTATTTATTCCTTAAGAATATAAACATTTTAAAAACAATTATGGGTTTCTAATGTTTATAACATTGGAGTATAGTTTCTAACTTTTATTACCACTTACCATATAATTAAAAACCATGATTATCACCAAATATGATTTATAAAGAGGACTAAAAAATTAAGATTTTTAGTATCAATTTTTTCAGAAATACATCTTTTGAAAATATTTTACAAGTTCAAAGACAAGTTGAAAATACTTTTTTATGCACAATACAAAGTAAGAAAAAGATATTGTTCTGTATAGAATAAAGAAAATTATTATAGCCCAAATTTTCCCAAAACAATTCTTCAAAATAAAAGAGTTCAAAATTGGTATTCAAAAAGACACACAACTCATCTTGCAATTTAATAATTTGGACTCACAAAGGGAGTAAAAATAGTTTTAGTGGCCATTAAATTTGAAACAAAATATTTTAATTCACAGGGAACATCAAAAGAAAAATCTAGATATTTATCTTTAAGAAAAATTTTAATAAAATTTTTAAACATGTGAGGGATGTAATAAAAGTACATAAATTAACTCAATTATAACCCAACTATTGAAGCTTTTCCATTTGAGTTCATTGAAATGTTTCCCCTATTTTTTCACAATTAAATATCTACAGTTTATCAATTCATGTCATTAATAAAACATAGAATAACAATATTTTTCTTTCATAAGTTATGTATTGAGTCAATGAATCACTTATTCTCTTTGACTTAGATACAAAAACAATTTGAACATGATTATATTTGGAAACCATTTTAGTTTTTTTGTAAATGTAATATGAAATTATAGTAAGGGAAATACATGAAAACGTATAATGTTTTTCAAAAATATTTTACTCTAAACATTCATGACTGAAAAATTCCCCTGATCCAAGAGTAACATAGTGGTTCTAGATATAGCCATCAATATATAAGGAAAAAACTGATTTCTTTGGTTTATGGTAATTTTTTCCCATTATTGTTATGACTGAATCTATGGTTTTGTTACATTATACCTTTTTTCATTATTTCAAAATCATCTTTAAATAGATATACTCCTATTCTTTAAAATGATCAAGTTCATAAATCTTTAAATCATTTTATTTCATGATGTCTTAAAAATAGTTTCCACTAAGTGTACAGCTGTTTAATTTTCATTTCTAGTGTTTCCTAAGAGATGTATCATGTTGGGATTTATTTTAATTTTCTCTGAAATTTTTTGAATATTGTTTTCCTTCAATCCTAAGTGATTGAGGGATAGAATTGATAGGAATATATAGTCTTCGGTTCTAGGAAACTATTCAAAACAATAGATTTAATCAAATATATTTAGGGATAACAATATATGAGGCCTTCAAATAGGTCAAAAATCAGAGAGAACTATGTTTAGGGATATACATTTCATTATCATAATTGATACAATATTTAGTTTAGTAAAATTACTTTAAAATCATATTTGGTTTCTTAACATATACTCAATATATTTTTTAAAACATATACTGTATTATTTCTCAAATTATTTTGGATGATAAATCTCCAATTTTTTTATTTATTCTACCGATATTAGAAATTTATAAGCTCATGATATACTTATTTTTATTACAGTAAATTTATTTCCAATATTTTATATTACCTCTAAACCCTATATTTCATTTCTAATAATGGAATTGATTAGTATTTTTTTAAATTTGGCCAACATAAAACCTAATGCCTGGAAGATTCTATATTACATTTTTAAAAACTAACATTCATCCCAACACTCTTGTAGACTATGTGAATCCAATCCTGAGATCGACATATAGTATTACATAACATCTCTACTATGTTCTAAAATTCATTCTCATTTTTAAGGATATAAATATTTGGTAAAAAACGTTTTTCTTACATGATTCTAAATTTTCGGCAGTTTATTATAATTTTAAATCAGTTTACTTACATTAACTAAGTTGGAAGAGGAAATATTTATTTTATTGGTTATGAGTTCTATAGTTTTAATGCATGAAATTTTATATCTGAAGAAACAAAAACTTTTTATGGATATTAGTATTATTTATGATTTGATCAAAGTTAGTCCTTTATTATTACTAATAGTGTTGAATATTTTAATTTTATGACTTGAAATTAAAATTTTCATGGAAAAAAATAGTTCAATTTTAAGGGGGAACGGCTGTAATAGCAGGATTATCATAATTTTTGTAATAATTTACCATGTTCTATGACAAGGAACACTTATTACCAGATATCATTTTTAGAAATGGAAAACATAATATTTAGGAAGAATTAAATTAATCATTTGGGAACTTCCATGGTATTTGAACCTTATAGATATATGTTGACAATAGAGTATCAAGAATTTTATTGATACACTAGTGAATCAGTTACACAATTAGATCAATGTATTACTACTATTTTAAATAGTTTAAAACATTTTGGTGAGAACAATTTATGGGATAATCAATTTATCTCAATGATTACCAATATAATTCTAAATTAATTAAACCTAAAGGGTAAATCTATAGTGACCTTAAAAAGTTCACTATGTGATTTCTGCATGACTTAATAAAAAACCTAATATAGTATGAATTTATAATGGAGATAGATGTCAATAATTGAATAGAAATAATACATTAGTGGATTGTTTTACTTCAAGTAATCCTAATTTTAATAATTTTACTCCATGTTCGTATATTTATAAACATAATGTTTCAAGGAAGATACATAAGAATTCTATTAAATGTAGTTTATTTTATAATGATAATGATATTTCACAACATTATTAATAGATGACTAATATTAGTTGTAATATGAAAATTTTTATACAAATAAAAAATTCCAACATGATAAATATCACAAGAATTAGCTTTCTTATTTTATATTATATGAATGTAAGAAAACATGTCATGTCATACCAAATTTTCCCTACTTAAGATATAAATATTTAAACACAAATATAAATTATAAATGTAATGGAAACATGAGTTTAATTAATTTGGAAACACAGAGTGTGAGTGTGAGTGATAAACTTTTTGATAGTTCATCTGATGATAGTGGAAATGAATCTCATAAAATAAATATATTCTATGCATATTTTTTTGAACTTGAAAAATACCTTAGAGAAAAGGTGGCTGTTGAATCCTTAAAACATTAAACTCTAATTTATATATATGTTTTTATTTTTTAAAATTATTATTCTACTTTGACAGATGATGAATGAAAAAATCCATCATATTTTTAAAAAGATAAATCATTGAAGAATAGGACAGTTGCCTACTATTGAATAAATTGAAAGATATGTTATTATAATTTAAAATAAAATGGTAAATTTTTAAAATAAAACTGTCATTAATAAATCTAATATATGAATTTTAAATTTATATTTTTAATTTGAAAAGAATCATTGGAACTAGTTAGTAAAAATAAATTGAAATTAAATATTGATTATAATAATTTCATTGTTAAATTTAACGATTAATATTATTATTTGGAGAGGATTCTAATTAAAATTATCTATAGTAACTAAATATTTAATAATATTTTAAAAAACATATATCTTCTATATATTATAATGGTATTTTCATTACTTCAAATAAATAAAATTTTAAATCAATATATTTTGTACCTAAATGTGATCCATTTTATAGTAACTGTCAAAGGGGGAGATCACTAAAATAAATATAATTCCTTAACCCTTGTTCAATCTTTCATGTTTCAAATATGATTGATTTTTTATGAAATAAAATCTCATGAATGTGAAATTTTTAGTAAAATGAGGGTTTATAAAATAAGGTTTTCTAACATAACTAGACCCTAGCATTTCTAGGTACCATGAAATTAGTTTTATCTTTTTCAATAAATGTTTTTGAGTAACAAAAAAAATTATACAAGGATATTGTATGTTCACAATTTATGTTAGGGGACATGTTCAATATATGAAATTTAGAATATTTGAATGGGGGATGTGTAGATTTTAGAGAAATCGTAAAGTGTCAAATAATCGGAATTGGTTATATATCATCAATAAAAAAACATTATTCTCAATTAATTTTTATGGTTTAGTTCATAAGAAAAATCTTAGTAACATTATTCTATTATGAGATGGGGGTTACCTTGTGAATATAATTACTGATAAATTTGTTCTTTAATGTTTAGAAGAAGCATTACTTTTGTTTACTGATAGGCATGATAATTAATACCCACTTTACATAAAATAATTAATTCATTGTAATTTAAATTGATTTGGTGAAAATAGATATAGGGATTTTTTTATTACCATATATTTACTTGTGTTTTTATTTCATTAATATAATTCCAATGCTGTTAATAATTTATATTATTATTATTTTTATTGAAAATTTTAATAACCTACCATTGGTTACTATCTATAGCCATCATAATGGTTTGATTTTGAATTCTAGGTTAGATAATTATTATAGTAATAAATTAATTACTCATAATTGTCCAACGCCAAAACACCAAAGTAAAATTTTATTATTGAACAATGAAGTAGAATTCTTTAGAAATTTATACGAATTATCTATGTGATTATTTTATATTAAAACAATTTTGTGGCTGAAGATGTGAGTGCAGCTTGTTATACTATATATTGAGTTTTACTCAGACCCATTCATAATAAAAAACCTTATTATTTATATATTAAATAATTGTAAAAAAATTATTATTTCATAATCTTTGGTTGTAGAGTATTATTATTTGATAATACAAAATAATTTCATAATTTTTATCCTAAAGTTGATGAAGTAATATTTCTTAGTTCTTCTATTATTATAATGATTCATATATTTTTAATAAAAGAAAAAATATTTTTGAATAAATGGTTCATCTGAAGATTTAGGAATTTGATAATTTCATCTTTAAAAACCTTCTTTAATTATATTTTATAGATGATGTTTTTTAAAATACATATATTGTTTTACTGAAAGTATATTCTCAACTACCAATAATAAATCCTCCAAAATTAATATCATTATATTTTCAGTAGCAAGAAATTATTTCAACGATATATGTATATTTATTAATTGTTGATCAACAAAAAAATTTCCCTAAAAACAAGTCAATATTATGGGGTAATCTTATCAATAATATTTTTTGTGATGTATGAAAATTGACTATTATCAAAATTTTCATATTATATCAATGTGATCATCATGAATTAATATCACAAATCAAACAATAAACAGTATATAATGCCTTAGGTGATTAAATGTGGATATGAAATATAAAATAAGACCTCAATTAGTTTGAAAAGAATAATTTGTTACCCTATTTGAAAGACATAATGATCTACTAATGATTGGACTACAGTATGATTTTTGAAAAAAAATGTGATCAATGTGGAACTATATTCAGAGATAAAAAAGTATTGTATTAATGGATTATTTTAAAAAAGATAGATTATTTTAGAGTGGAATTTTTTCACTTTTATAAATATTACAATAAATCAAATTTTTTTACAATTTCAATACATATAAATTTTACTTTATATAAAATCGTTTTTTAAGGTGATTTTTTTAATGGATACATTTAATTGGAAGTTTATTTTGAAAAAACATCCTAGTTTGAAGTAAAAAAATTTCATGAATATGTATCTAAACATTCCAAAGGACTCAGTAGACTTAAACAAGACCCAATAGATTTCTATGATTGACTAACATGATGTTTAGTACAAAATAGTTTTGTTACAGGAATAGATTATCCAAATATTTTTATAAGTTATTTGAAATGCCATCATTATTAAAATTTATTTGTATAACATTTGTTTGCGTATAGCTAAAACATACCTTTCTAATAGCTTTTTAAAATTTATGAAAAATTAGTTTGAACTGAGAAATGAGGGTGAACTAATCATTTTCCATTATTTTATTATTTTTATAATATGAAATTGACATATTTTAACTCAATATAAATATATTTAATATTTACTCATATTTTTTTAATTTTAAAATACATCATGTATAAGGAATCTAATAGAAATTTATATAAAACCTTTTATTGATGAAACTTGCTAATCGTTAGATTGAAAACATTATATAATTATTTTCATAATTTAATTAAATGTTATAGAAGGATGATTAGGTAATATGTTTTTAGAACGTTTATTTTCAAAATTTGATGAAATTCCAAAGGAAAAACCTTTAAAAGTAATCTAATGTAATGGAATATAATATCCATTACATCAAACAAAAATCCAAATGTAGATTATTTTATTCTTATAAAAATGAATTCTTACATAAAATTTCCTCAAATGTTTTATTTCGAGGTTAAAAATTATGAATATAATTTATTTCTTGAACATTTCATTTTTCATGATTTATAGTCAAATATAATAAAAAAAATTGGTACTTTACTCTTTTGAAGTTTTTTATGTAGTATTTAAAAGATATTGTACTCATGTACTGTTGATACTACACACACTCATATATTTTTGTTTTAATTTTACTAAAAATACAATATTTCATGATATTATTGTCGTTGTAACTTTTTCAAGGAACCATGCACACCAACCATGATGAAATAAAGTATTTATAGGAAAATATTTTCATAGGGATCACAAGAAAAATTTATATAATTATAAACATTATTCGAACTAAATATCGGACTATTGTTTATTTTTATAATACATTGATATTCTGATCAATTACAATTAATTAAGAAAAAGATATGAATTGTAAAACTAAATTCATATTTAATTTATTTTTGGATCATTCAATCTCATAAAAATTTGTTCATCCAATTTCCTAACATTAAAAAATTCATCGAGTATGGGAGCTGACATTTTCACATCATCATTATTTAATTTCATCAATTTTTCATTCTATTTATTTTTATTTCATCATTTTCTCATTGATTTATAAATAAAATTTTTTGTTTACAACAAATAAATATTTCTTAAAATTATATTCATAAATAAAATATCAATAGATTTTAATCTTCTAGATGTAAATTAATCTTATATTTTTATTCATTTTCATGAATTATTCCATACATAGGGTCTTTATTGTCAAATGTTTTTTATTATTAAAATATAATTAATATTAAAAAAATTATATAAATAAAATTTAAACTTAATTATCAAATATAATCCATATGAAATATATTTTCACCATATATTTTTTTCGGTGACTTTCTAAACCATTAATAAAATACACTATAAATATATGGATGATATTAATCTCAAATGCCTATAAATGTTCTAAAATATGAAGGCTTTAATTCATGATGTATTTCATCTTTTTTAAAATTCACTATTATATTTTGTATTGGATTTTATCAAAAAAATTATCCAGGAGACACAATCAGAAGAATCCGGAAAGGACATCCATTGTATTTTTTGTTCTACTTGTTAAAATTGTGATATATTTAGATGTATTTGAGTAACTCCCATGAAACTATATAAAAGTTGATGATAAAATTTTTATAATATAGAAATATGTATTCTATTATATGAAAATTACCATTAATATACAAAATACATGTGAAGAGGTTGAATCTCGATATATAAACTCATTGTGCAAATGATATTTTCATATATGAAATCATTGTATAAATGGATTTTATATAAATAAACATTATTACACTATATATTAAAAAATTCTTTCTAATTACATAGATCTTTATAGGTATTTGAAAAACAAAAAATTGTGATTTTTGAGTTTCAATGATAAATAAATTTTTCAATTTTTTATGGTATATTACAATTCAATGTATTTTTTTTATTTTTTTTATATTATTTTTGGTGATTATTTCTTCCTTTCATTATTTGATAGTCACAGCATGGGGGATTTATAAAAACATCATAATGATTACAAAGATAGGGAAATTTAGGAAAATTTTATTTCAGTTACATGTTTTCATAATTGTTTTTTATTTATATGGAATTATTTTGAGAACATGAAATCTGACGGTGCTCGATTCTGAGGCCTGGAGTGTTCAGAATGATCCATTGAAGTTTTTTTCATATTAAATTAACAAGTGTAAGCATTTTTCTTGAAAAGGTGGAATAACTCTTAAACAGTTACTCAAATCATAAACCTGAGGGCACCATTGCGCTTAAGATGGCGGGATTTCCTTAGGAGCGACTTAAGTTTAGTCGGTGTGGGCCTCCTGTGAGAAAACCCAAAAATGACATAACTGTAAATAAAATAATAAAATAATGTTATTTTATTTTTCAAATTCTTATAACTCATGAATGGTAACTAAGATTAAAAATCTGAAACCACTATAGAACTCGTGAGTGTATGCTTCCATTAAGAAGATGCTAACATTGGCCGGTGTGGGCTACTAGTGAAAGTTAGTTTCTTGGACATAAATAAAAAAATTAAGTGACAATTATTTTATTTTAAAATCCTATAAATTTAAATAGTAACTTGGATTAGAAATCTGAGAGTACCATTGGGTTCATTGTGGTCTGTTTCACCTATGAAAAGTCTAACCTTGACTAGCGCTGTAATGTCTTGGAATTTCCATATAATTTTTTAAATTATATAGAATTATTTCGAGACAACGAAATCTAACGGTGCAGGATTATGAGGCCCGGAGTGCCTAGAATGATCCATCGATGTTTTGTTAAGTTTATGTTAACACGCTTAAGAAGTTTTCCTGAAAAAGTGGAATAACACATTAACAGTTACTTGGATCCGAAATCTATCGCACCGTTGCGCTCAGTATGGCGGGTTTAGCCTAGGTGCGACATAATTTTAGTTGCTGCGGGCCTCCTGCGAGAAAATCCTAAAAGGCTATAATCATAAATAAAATAATTAAATAAATAGTTCTGTTTTTCAAATGTTTATAACTCACAAACAGTAACTCGAATTGAAAATCCAATACCACCACTGAACATTTGAGGGTATTCTCTCTGTAGAAAAATTCTAACATTGGTCAGCTCGAGCCACTTGTAAAAGTTATTTTTTGGCTGTAAATAAAATAATTAAGGGATAATTATTTTATTTTAAAAATCATAACTTATAAATAATAACTCGTATTGAAAATCTGAGAGTACCATTGGGTTTTTTGGGGCGTTCTTCACTTAGGCAGAGCCTAACCTTAACCACCGTGGGTCAAGGGTGACTATTATAATTTTTCTGAACATTGTTAGGGTACGTTCAGTAAACACACGAGCGGCAGCAAATAACTTTTGAACCGGTGCACATAATTGAAGTCCAAGGGCATCGTTGAAATTGCAACGTCAATATTCGCTTACGGAGACATTCACCTTGACCGCATTAGGTCGAGGTTGAATGTTATTTTTCGTGAATTTCATTGGAGAGTTAAATGTTTAAAAATAAAATAAAAAACAACTTTTATTTTATTTATTAAAACCTCCCAATTTGTATGCACAGTGGTGGGGACCATCCGAGCTAGGAAACCCCCCAAATTAAATTATTGATTTTGGGGACCACCCGACCACTTTAAAATCCCTCTATAATGAGGGACGTGACTCTTGGTCCTCCCATTTAATTTTTCCAATGTAAATTAAATGTCTTGTCCCTTTCAAATACGAAGTAACAACATTGATTGAATTTAGGATGGTTCCAATTAAAAAACCTTCATAAATTCCACGATCATTACTTACCCTCCCACTCTCATATTTATATGGAGATTTTTGGGGGATTGGATGGCTTCACCAACCAGTGAAGCTCTGGTAAAGTGTCGTGATGCGCAATACTGGGAGGACAAAGCCGGTTCTAGTGGGAGGTGATGAGTGACACCAAACCATTAACCAAAGAACTCTGTCGAAGGATCTCCAACAACGAATGAACTGACGATCGAGGAAACACCAATGTCACAAACTTCATCTTTTCCTCTCCTCACTAATTTCATCAAGCAATTGAGGCAGGGTTTGTTGTTTTGGATACCCCCATATCTGTTTCTGACGTTCTTCATGATTCAAGAATCATTGATCCTCTTGCAACCTCATTAATGTGGAGGGTGTGGGCCAAATGAACATGGCCCAAACTCTCTACAACCTTATGGTTTCTAATTTGTTATTTTTGGTGGAGGAGGATGTTGACCAGTGCTAGTGATTGGAACCAGAGAGACTCAGGAGCGGTAGTCAGCAACACGACTGACCTTGACGAAGGCGGCAGTGCGACCACACCACCAGGGAACAGCTGCGATGGAGTAAGGGCGGCAACCAGCAGAGCCCGACTGCATGAAGGGGACGGTGGCGCATGTCTATGCCACCTGACATGTAGGAGTCGTGACCTTGTGTTGTGGCGGTGAAGGAAGGGTGGCTGGCCGAGCCGGAAGATGGTGGAGACGTGGCGCGTGACAACGCCTTGAGGGGGAGGCTGGCCATTCGGCCAGCCGACGAGCCCCACTGGATGCCTCACCATGGGTCTTCGTGCTACGGTCCACCCCGAAAGTCAGGCCACGTAGTCAGGCTGGACCTGGGTGGACTCCATGGGCCGGGTCGACCCGGGCTTGGTCAGGTTGGCCCAGGCCGGGTCGGTCCGACCGGGTCGGACCAGACCCAGACCAGTTTCAACCAATTCCACACTTTCAGTCATAACATGAGCTACGAGTGTCTGTTTGATGAACCTTCTATGAATCCAGAATCCATGGATCGATACTGTCATTTTTTTATACCCCACATGAGTTTTGGATAAATTTGGGGTATGGCCAGTTTGGATTGACAACGAATCCAACCGGGCCCTGAGGACTAAAAGTCCAATAACTTAGAGATCGTGTGTCCGATTGACGCACTGTTTTTTGCGTTGATACCCCTTTTACTTGGCAGTCCATTGGGATAGTTCTTCGTGGTACTTCATGTAAGTTTTCATATCTAACTATGTCTTGATGAGAGGAATCTCCAGGAAAAAATCTAGCTTAGTACGTGAACCCTGTAGCTGGTTGTAACATGAGAAAGGGATCCTATGTGGGTCTGTGCTTTGGGATCCTTTGTGGGTCTATGATAGAGAGTCTCACTTGTATCCTCTCTAGGAATCCTCATGGTACTACTCTATGATCCTATGTGGGTCTTTTATACTAGGATCCTTTGTGGGTCTGATGATTTACATGGATCCTATGTGGGTCTCATGATTTAGGATCCAATGTGGGTATGATGATTTAGGATCCTAAGGGGGTCTGCCACTTAATAGAGTAAGATTATTCAGTAGTTACATATAATCATCTTTACAACCATACCAAAGTTATACCTGGTGTGTTCTGAGTCCTTAACTTAGTGATGAAACCTTTATGGTATTCTTCTATGTGGCTACTAGTGTTGTACTTTCCTTCATGGTGATACCTTGGTGGTATTCTTCTCTGTGGCGTACCGTTGTGATACTTACCTTCGTGGTGATACCTTTTTGGTAATCTTCTGTGCTATGTTACCATTGTGGTACTTACCTCAGTGGTGTTACCTTCGTGGTGTTCCTTCTTGGTAGAATAGTTGAACTTTGGGCTTTTGAGTTGGACCTTGTCTTTCCTCATGGATGAGATGGGTATACTTGATAACTTGGGTATATGTAAGGGAATATACCTAAGTAGAGTTTTCAAATATTTACATGATTTTTGGTTTATCCATTGTGGATTTCATGAGACCTTTAATGGTCTTGGGGTCCCTACGGAGTATCATTATACTCACCCCTACATGGGCTACGCCAGCACTTTGTTGTGTTTGGTACACATGACGTGCAGCGCTGACTGAGGACAAGGGTACGAGGACTGAAGGCAGAATGGGGGTGGACCTTAGACGACGCATACCACAGAGACAAATATACGAGAGATGTACCTACCCTACTGGTAGGATCCTTGGTGGGTGATCACAAGATATATTCCAGTTTACTTGTACCTTTTAGTTTTCTTGTACTTTGGAGTTGTGCTTGTATTCTGGCCCCTTTTTCTTACTGTACATACAATTTTTTTATATAGTTTTCTACTGTTTGTATCTTGTTTTTTTCTTGGTTTCTGTGTGTTTCCAGGTTTTAAAGGTAACACCTTCATGTTTTAGGGAATATGTCTTTCGGTGCTAGTTTCCAGCCCCTGTCTTATGAAATGCGGGCTTGGGGTAGTCCCAGCATGGGCCCCGGGGGACGGGTCATGACAAAGTGGCATCCAAGGAGTCGGTTCCACCATTGAACATAGACTCTAATATTTTTAACGGAAATAGTGTAATGTGTAGTGAGTGTGATTATCAGTTTAGGGACTCCAGTGTTGGTGTGGCGGCCAACGTATCCATACATCAGGACCCTGACTTCTGATTTCTGACTCAGTACACGAAAACACTAATTGCATGTGTCTTTTGAAAAGATTTCTTGTGTTTTTTTATGTCAGTACACTAGTTATAACATAATGACCATGGTGCACCTGTTCCTTATCTGTATGCCGATGCGTAGACATCAAGCTAGGAATCCCGAGAGAGTGCACGATGATGGCCCAACAAGCTATGAGGATCTAGTTCAGGGACCTATTACTATGTTGGCACCTTCAGGTGGTGTACCAAAAGCCCAACCACCCGTTGGGAAGAAAATACCACTAGTCACAATGGAAGAAGGTGCACGTCGGTTGAGCGCATTACACGAGTTCCAGTAGAAGAGGCCTCCAAGGTTTTGAGGCGAGACAACTTCCCACGCACCTGAGGGCTACCTGGAGGTGGTTTCTAGAGTTTTCCTCAAAGTTTAGACACCAGTAGAGAATATAGTGATCTTAGGTACTAGTCTTTTCCATTGAGTGACCATGAGGATGGTCCGAAAAATGATGAGGCTTCAGTACCTAAAACATTACCCAAGATAGCATTGTCGGGTAGTGTGTCACCTATATCACAACCCATTGTTTAGCAGTTACAACCGGCAGTACTGGTAGAGGACACATATAGGCTTAGTGCCTTACGTGTGATTCAGCATTAGATACGCCTCAGGTTCCGAGGAGATCTTTACTCACAGGTGGTTGAAGACTGTTTTGAGGAGGTGGATGAGAGTTCTCTTGAGTAACTACAGCTTCAGCAGGACGACATGTCGGTAGCTGAATATTCATCGAGGCGTACCTACTATCCTAGGTACTCGATAAATATAGTACGGTTTGTGCTTCAGGGCTCAGACCTATGAGAGAGGTGTGTTTAGGGACATATGAGCCAACACTATTCCTCTATTCATTCCAACCTATGTTAGGGTTCTAGAGAGAACCATTGTGGTTTAATGTTCTTTGGATGATCGGATACAGCTAGTGAATGTTAGTAGTGGGAAAACAGGAAACTAGAGCCCGTCTCATAGACATGGGCGTGTAAAAATGTTTTGGGAAGAATAAGTGTTAGGGATAGATGAATCTGTAGGGTTGCAGATGTGGAGAAGAGCTTGGGGAGCATGATGAGGTGGTTTAAATTTCTACATATTAAAACGACCCCCCTTTGTGGTATCTGCTAGGCTTAGGGTGCTGGAGGACAATGGAAGAGAGTATCTTCATGCGGTCATGGAGTGTGACTCAACTGCTATAGGAACGGTTCGAGGTATGATCTGTGTCTACTACTAGCTGTCGTATCAATAGACATATGTACCAATTATTCCTTCCTTCCATGAATCATGTCAAAAACATAGAGTGTCCGGTTAAACCAATGACATGACCCACATGTCTGGAGATACCTTTGTGAGGATACTCGATAATCACACTTATGCCGATGGTGTGATCTGACCATTGAGGCAAGATTTTTGGTTGGACCCTCTTTGTGGTAGTGTCGAGTCCTTACGACGTTATCTTGGGTATGACCAGACATCCACAATTCATACTCAAATTAAATGTATTATGGAAAAATGTTGTGGTTTATCTACAATGATGGGATGATCTTTTCCTTAGTCATAGAAAAAGGAATCCCAGGCAGCATAGGTTGAACTCATGCATAGAAGGGTGAATCCGATCACTCTTGAGTCGGCTAGCCTTACCCTCATGGCAGTAGGAGTTTTCAGTTTTCAGTTCCCTACGAGAGTGGCTAGATTTTCTCAAGGACTATAAAATTCAGATAGTCTATACTCTTAGGAAGTGGAACATGGTAGCAGACGTACTCCATATGAGGTCTGGTCTGCAGTTGCAGAGTGAAGCAATAGAGCAACTAACCGCGTTGTAGATATCCTTCGTGGATAAAGATGGAGTAGCTTACCTCCAGTTTATGACTTTTACTCCCCCAATTCTTCGTCAAATTCAGGAGGCATAGCTTGAGATGTTGACTGTGAGGCCCGACGGGCTCAGATATCCTCCAGATGGTCTATTAACGGATTTTCCATAGGTGTAGAGCATGCCATCTTTTTCAGAGGATGCACCATGGTACCAGTGACGCTTCGAGATGATGTGTTGAGGTAGATCATTACATCTCTTTCAGTGGTACATCCTAGTGTGGTGAAGATGTACCAGGACCTCCAGCATCAGTATTGATGTCCATGGATGATGGAAGCAGTGTCAGAGTTAGTACCACTTGTTAGCAAGTGAAGACTTTACAGAGCCGACATAAGTCTTATGCCAACGGGAGGATGGAGACCATGTATTCCTATGGGTGTCACCTCGATGAAGTTTGCAGAGTTTTGGCCGGGGCAGAAAGTTACCTCTGAGGTTTATCTGACGTCTCTAGATTCTCAGTAGAGTGGGTGAGGTGGCATGCCTTCTATCTCTTTCCCCATAGATCCACCAGGTGAATAATGTTTTCCATGTGTTATAGGTAAGGATATGCATGCGTGATCCATCACACTTTATCGACCATGGCATGATAGACTTAGGAGATGGGGCGACGTTTACCGGTGTTCTAGTATAGATTGATAATTGATAGGAGCGGGTCCTCTGTGGGTGTTAGATACCTCTGTTGCATGTCCACTAGTAGTACATGAACCTTTAGGAGAGCACATGTGAGTGGGAGGCTCAGTTTCGTGTTCAGTATCCGAAAATTTTTTCCTTAGTCTATGTTGTGGCTTTTGGGGATGTAAAACCCTAAGGTGGGTTGAATTTAATGGCCCATAAATTCCATATAAATTATTTTTAATTATATGAAATTATTTTGAGACCGCAAAATCTGACGATGCGCGATTCCGAGGACCGGAGTTCCCAGAATGATCCGTCAATGTTTTGTTAAGCCTTAGTTAATGAGCGTAAGAATTTTTCCTGAAAATGTGGAATAAATCATAAACAATTACTCAGATCAGAAATCTGAGGGTTCCGTTACGCTCTGGATGGTGGGTTTTCCCTAGGCGTGACTAATATTTAGTCAGTGCGTGCCTCCTGTGAGAAACCCAAATAATGGAACAATCATAAAAAAAAAAAAAATCAACTGCTTATAACTCAAAAATGGTAACTCAGATAGAAAATCTGAGACCACCGCTGAACTCATGAGGGTATTCTCTCTTTAAAAAGATACTAAAATTGGTCTACATGGGCAACAAATGAATGTGAGTTTTTGGCCGTAAATAAAATAATTAAGTTGCAAATATTATATTGTAAAATTCATAACATATAAACAGTAAGTCAGATTGAAAATCCAAGAGTCCAATTTTGTTCCTTGGGTCGTGTTTCACATAGAAAGAGCCTATCCATGATAGTTTTAGGTCAAGGGTGACTGTTATAACTTTTCTGAACTTTTTTTCGGGTACCATCACTAAACGCGTGAGTGGCGTTATATAAATATTAAACCAATGCTCAAAATTGAAATATAAGAGCACCTTTGTACTCACACCATCAATATTCTCTTAAGGAGACCTTCCTCGTGGCTGCAGTAGGTCGAGGGTGAATGATAGTTTTTTTGAATTTCTTGGGCGAGTTAATAGAATAGAAATAAAATAAAGAACAACCATTATTTTATTTTATAAAACCTCCCAATTTGTATGTGTAGTGGTGGGGACCACTTGATCTTGGAAACCCTCCATATTGAATTCTTAATGGTGGGGACCACCCGACCCCCTTAAAATACCTCTCTAATGATGGATGTGACTCTTGGTCCTCCAATTTAATTGTGCCAATGTAAATTATATGGCTTGACCCTTTAAAATACGAAGTAACGATGTCGTTGGAATTTAGGAGGGTTCCTATTAAATAAAACTTCATAAATATGATGATCATTACTTACCCACCACTCACCTATTTATATAGAGATTTGGGGGGGGGATTGTACGGCTTCACCAACAGAAGAATCTCTGGTAAAGTGTCGTGATGCCCAACAGTTGGGGGATGAAGCCAGTCCCAGTGGGTGGTTAAAAGCGACCCCGAACCCCGAACCGAAGAACTCCGTCGAAGGATCTCCAATGAAAAACTAACAGATGATCAAGGAAACACCGACATCACGGACTTCATCTTTTCCTCTCCTCGCCAACTTCAAGGAGCAATCGAGGTAGGGTTTTTTGTTTGGACTACCCCCTTACCTGTTCTTGAGGTGAATTGTGATTAAAGAATCATTAAGTTTCTTGCTACTACTCTAATGCGGAGGTTGTGGTCCAAACGAACATGGCTCGTCCTCTCCTCAAATTTATGGTTTTTGATATGTTCTTCGCGGTGGAGGAGGATGGCAACCCATGCAGGTGATTGGCACCGGTGGGACTCGGGAGCGGCGACCGTCACCACTGCCTACCACGACAATGGCAGTTGCACAACCGCGGCAGAGAAAGGGCGGAGGCCAGTGGAGGTCGGCCGAATGAAGGGGACGGCAGCGTACATCTGCACTGCCTGACATGAAGGATCTGCGACCTTGAGCCACGACGATGAAGGAAGGGCGGCCATCCGAGCCGACCGCCGGTGGATGCACGGCGCGCGACCGCGCCGCACAGAGGAGGCGGGCCATCAAGCCCACCAGCAAGCCTCATGGGCCACCTCACCACATGCCACCTAGTGTGTGCTGCCATGCGGGCCAGGCTGCGCCAGTAGGCCGGGCTGCGCCGGCAGGTCGGGCCGGACGTAGACCAGTTTCGACCCATTCGACACATTCGGCCACAACATGAGCTACGATCATCCATTTGATGAACCGTCTGCGCCACCGAAAATCTTGAATCGAGACGGTGTTCTAAATATACCCTAAGATATTTTTGGATTATCTTTGGGTATGGATGGGTTGGATCGAACATGAATCCAACTAGGCCCTCGTGACTAAAAGGCCAACAACTTGCAGACCGGGCATCCGATTGACACACTATTTTTTGCGTTGATAACCCTTTTATGTGGCGGTCCTTTGGGAAACTTATTCATGGAACATCATGGTAGTTGGAGTATCAACTTGTGGCTAGAGGAGAGGGACCTTCTAGAAACAAGCGAGATTAGTGCAGGAACCATGTAGCTGGATGTAACATGAGAAAGAGATCCTATGTGGGTCTGTACTTTGGGATCCCTTGTGGGACTGTGTTCGAGAGTCTCACTTGGATCCTCTCTAGGTATCCATGTGGGACTACTCTAGGATCCTACTTAGGTCTGCAGTACTTGGATCCTATGTGGGTCTGATGTTGTACTCGGATCCTATGTGGGTTTGATGATTTAGGATCCTAGGTGGGTCCGCCTCTTAACAAAGTAAGATAATTTAGTAGTTACATCTAATCATCTTTACTACTGTAACTATGTTATACCTGGTGTGAGCTAAGTCATTACAATAGTGGTGAAACCTTTAGGGTATTCTTCTATGTGGCATACATGTGTTGTACTTTTCTTCGTGGTGATGCCTTGGTGGTATTCTTCTGTGTGGCGTACCTATTTGGTACATACCTTCATGATGATACCTTTCTGGTATTCATATATGTGGCTTACCTATGTGTTAATTACCTTTGTGGGGATACCTTTTTGGTATTCTTATGTGTGGCAATCAAGTGTGGTAATTTCCTTCTTGTGAAACCTTTGTGGTATTTTTCATTGTGGCGTACCTATGTGGTACTTACCTTCATGGTGTAACATTTGTTGTGGTATTCCTCTGTGTGGTGTAAATGTGTGGTACTTTCCTTCGTGGTGATACCGTGGTGGTATTCTTCTGTGGGGCGTACCTTCATGATACTTACCTTCGTGGTGATACCTTTGGGGAGTTACCTTTGTTGTACTTACCTTTTTGTTGTTACCTTTGTGGTATTCCTTCCTTGTGGAACAGTTGAGCTTTGGGATTTTGAGTTGGACATTGTGTTTCCTCATGATTGAGATGAGTATATTTGATAACATGGGTATATGTATGGGAGTATACCTATGTAGGGTTTTCAAATGTTTACATGCATTGTGGTTTATCCATTGTGGATTTTGTGAGACCTTTGAGGGTCTCAGGGTCCCAACGGAGTATCGTTATACCCACCCCTGAATGGTCTACACCCGCACCTTGTTTTGTTTGGTGAAGATGATGGGCAGCACTGAGTGAGGATGAATGTACAATGACTTGAGGTAGCACAGGGTTGGACCTTAGACAAGGGGTACCGTAGAGATGACTGTACGAGAGATGTACCCACCCTTTAGGTCAGATCCTTGGCAGGTGTTCATAAGAGCTCTTCCAGTTTACTTTTACTTTTTTTCCTTGTAATTTCTAGTTGGGCTTGTATTCTGGCCCCTATTCCATACAGTACGCACTCTTTTACAATACAGTTTTCAAGTGTTCATATCTTGTTGGGTTCTTGGTTTTTGTGAGTATTCAGGATATAATGTTAATGGCTTCCCATTTTAGTGAAATATGCCTTTTACTAATAGTCACTATCCCTTGGCCAATGGAAGGCGAGCTTGGGGTAGTCACATCATGGGCCCTAGTGGATGGGTTGTGACAGGATCACGTCAAGGGTGACTGATAAAAATTTGTGAACTTTTTTTTATGTATGTTCAGTAAGGGTGTGAGCAGAATTTTGTAACTTTTGAACCGGTGCTCGGATTTAAAATACGAGGGCATCGTTGAATCTTTAGTGCCAGGATTTTCTTAAGGGAGGCATCACTTCGACCGTAGTAGGATCGGAGAAAAATTTAGATTTTGAGACTTTTAAAAGAATACTAAAAATAACTTAATAAATTTTAATTTTTATTCTTTTCCTCCAACAGAAAAGAGGAAATGTGGGACCAGCGACATATCAAGCCAATAAATGGCTTGAACTTTCATTCTATGTAACTGCACCATTGGGGAATTAGGAAGGTTCTTAATTAATGGGCCTCCATTAATCCCATGAACGTTTTAAACCCTCCACCTATCCTATTTACATGGATCATGGGGTGAGGTGTTGGAATTGCTTCGCCAAGAAACAAAGTGCTGAGAAAGTGTACTGATGCCAAACCCATGGAGGACAAAGCTAGAACCAATGGGAGGTGACGAGCGCCACCAAAACTCCAAACTGGAGATCGATGATCGAGCGACGTAATTGGAGGCTGTTGCGAGAACAGTGAACACTGACCCACTTCCTCAACTGTGGAAGTTTATCCGTCACTCATGAGGTCGGGGTTTTATTTATATGTTTGAATATATGTTTTTGATTCTTCATATCCTAAATTCACGGTGACGATTTTCAAACAAACATGGACATCGTCCCGCACATAAAACATGATCCTCTTTATTTTTATTCATTTTGTATTCTTCTTGAATTCTTCAATGCCTAATATTTATTAACGATGGAAACACGTAGTTTTGCTGAGCATAATATATGGACGCGAAGCCCTCGATACATGGATCGCGAATATGTGATCGGTTAATTTTATGGGCTTAGAATGAAGTCATAATGGCTCGCGGAATGATGTGTCTATATATTTATTGAGGCTATAAACATGTAGTTTTGTTGTGCGTGATATATGGATGTAGAGCCCTCGACACAGGGATCACAAATATTAGATCGTTTAATTTTTCTGGTTTGGAATAAAGACATAATGGCTCGCAGAAGAAATCTGAGGCCGACGCCTGATCGACCAGAAGGAAGGTGGGGTCGAGCAAATCTGCGCCACCAGTTGAGAATGAGGTCATGACCCGTCATTAATGGAGATAAGGGTAGTGGAAAGAATCAGAACGACCGTGTGGCAGAGTGGCAGCGCGCGTCTGCACCACCGATAGAGTAAGAGGGCGCGACCGCTTGGCTGCGGCAGAGGCCAAAAGCGGCTGGCAGCTAGCCGACTGCGGTGGAGTAGTGGTGTGAGACCGTGCCGCCGGAAGGGATACCGACCATCTATGCCACACCGGGCGGGACCCTACGGTGGGTCCAACTTTCTAGTAGCGGAACGATTCATGGATCATTCGGGAAGACCGGGGGGCGCCTCACCCCAGGTGTCGGTCATGGCGGACCCCGCCTCGCTAGACTGCCAGCCGAGCGAGCCGCACCGCAGCAGGTTGTGCGGTAGCGGGCCACACCGCAGCGAGACGCACCCAGGAGACCGCGCCCTTGGGCCGCTCCAAAGGGCTGGGATGGGTCGTCCCCTTTGTGGTTCGGGGCAGACCACATCCCAACGGTCCGAGCCCACCAAGGCCCATGGCATCCGGGATGGACCCGAATCTGGTCGGGTCAACCCAAACTAGTTCGGTCGGCCCAAGACGGGTCATTCCAGGTTGATCTGGCCTGGTCATTCCCGGCCAAGGCCCATCTGGACCCAGTTACATGTTCGTGGCCATAACTTGTGAACCAGATATCTGTTTGATGAACCGTCTACGACACCATAATCCTTGGATCAATATGGGCCTTTTGGTATACTCTAATTGTGTTTCCTATATGGTTGGCATATGGACTATTTGGATCGAACCCCGAATCCAACAGGGCCCTCGGAGTAAAAATGCTAAAATCATAAAAAACAAGCGTCCGATTGATGCGTCGTCTGTTGCGTTGTGTCCATTTTGACGTGACAACCCTTTGGGATACTTTTTTGTGGATCTTAGGGGAGGTTAAGGTATGAACTATGGCTTGGGGAGAGGTTCTCCCAAGTGCAATGTATATGGAACACTACAAAAAGCTATGATCTGGAGGGTGATGAACATTACGACTCAGAGTGACTCGAAATGCCCTGTGGGGAGCACCTCTCTGTGACGCAGCAGACCCATGGTGGGGAGAACCTCTCTGTGACATGTCGGACACGTGATAAGGAATGCCTCGGTGTGATGCGGATGACCCACGTTACTCAAAAGGAGGAGTAACTCAACAGTACTAGATTAGTGGGAAGAACTTCTGTTTAATGTGGTAGTTCTTCTGTAGTCGATAGAGGAGGAGTTCTTCATCATCCGCGACAATCAATGTTGTGACTGGTGATGTTATGTATTAATACCCCTAGATTATGTCCTGGTGTGATATGTCTTTAATTTGTGCTTCTGATTGAGGTTATGCAATGTGGTACTTCACCTTCATGGTGTTACCTTATTGGAATACATCGGACATGTTTGAGATGATTATAGCTTGATAAATTAGGTATATGTATGGGCATATACCTATGTATAGTTGGGCTCTTTCATTCTGGTCCTTATTCTGTGGAACTCTTGGAGACCTATAGGGTCTTGGGGTCCTTACTGAGTATCATTATACTCAACTTTAGAGGTGCTACGAGCCTACCATATTGAGTTTAGTGTAGATGATAGACATCTCTGACTGAGGATGAGGGTACCATGACTGGAGGTAGCTCGGAGGTGCATCTTAGACGGGGTGTACCACATAGAATATTGTTCGAGAGTTGTACCTACACTTTAGGTAGGATTTTTGGTGGGTCTTCAAATGATCTATTTTCATTTTTACTTGTACATTTCAGTTTACTTGTAATTTATAGTTGGTCTTGTATTCTAGCCCCTTTTACTTTCTTTAGACACCTTGTTTACTATATAGTCTTACATTGAGCTTGTATCCAGTTCTGGGCTTAGTTTTGTAAGTTTACAGGTTATAAAGACAATGCCTTCCCGTTTTTAGGGAATACACCTTTTAGTGCTAGTCGCCAGCCCATGGCCAATAGAAGTCGGGCTTGGGGTAGTTGATCGCGTTGTCGAGCGCATCAAATTAGTTGTTTGATTTTGACGAGAATATTTGCAGTATAACAGCAACCCTAGGTCGTCTCTCGATGGAGCCAAAGATCATTAATTCCAAAATTTGGTTCTGATTATGAAGGTAAAATTGGAAATGGGGTTTTATAATACATGGGTTTGGTGATTAAAGATGACAATAGAAAATTAAATTGATAAAACAATGTAGAAAAGAACAAGATTAATTATGTGTGATCAACCCATGGTATTCTCATGATATTTATCCTTAAACTCTTTATGATATAGGGTTATGATCTTTTAATCCCTGGTTTTTAACACCTAGTACAAGAATTTTACTGAGTTTATACTAGGATACCTCCTAGGGTTCAGTAGAAAACACACAATGATTCACCGGAAACCTCTGATGATAGGGTTAATTGTGTTTGACTTCATAACTGAAACTCACCAAGGAAACATATGAAGAAGTCCATGCGCTATCCAGTTTTGTATGTTATTTCTTTGTGATACCATGAAATAAATTTACATTTCCTTGACAGTGCTTATGAGTGTTCAAATGACCAATATGAATCACACAAACACCGCAATTGAAAGGGGGAAAAGAAAGTGGTGAACAGTGTGTGAAACATCACATGAATGGGTACCCCCAAACAAGATCATATGAGTTGAGCATGACATTCAGAACATAATACAATAAAATAAGAATATAGGATGAAGAAAAACAACACAAAAACCTTGAATTCAAAAGATCATTCAAATATTACAAACATGAAGCTTGGTATTTACATAATGTTCATCCCTCGGTGATCACAAGGGGTTTAGAAACCCATGGGAGAGGAAGAAAAATAGGATGTTGAAGTAGAACTTCTCATAGCCTCCTGAACTTCTAGGGATGTTGAGAAGACTCCTTGGGGACCCCAAAATGGTAGAACCATGCCTCCTGGCCGAACTTGCTAAAGGGGAGCCCAATGTGCCATTTTATAGGAAAATTGGAAGGTGGTTTTAGGCACACAGTGTTCTTTAATCCACTTGAACCATGTGTTTCGGCATTCAGATATCCTTATCTCACTTTGGAGAAAATATAAAAGTTGTATCCTTACCTCTTGGCTATATCAAACATATGTTTGGAACCATTTGGAAAACTACAGCTCTAGATAATGATAAAATACAGAACACCACATTTGACTTGGTCTGGCTATGATTCTTTGGACAGATCAGTTAGTATGGGTATCGTATATGCTGAATGGGGCTTCATTTCCTTAATATGAAATGTATCCTATATAATTTTAGACCGGTCCACAAAATTTCAGCCCATTTGGATGCACGGTTCAGTAGAAATATGTCGTTGAGTCCACTGGTGTTCTTGGATCATGTGCAAATTGGTCCATCTTTCTTGGACTTCATCATGGGTTCTCCAAATCACCTCCTCCTTCAATATAATTATCAAAACATATAACATTTCCCTTTTTAACAGTGTTAAAAAAATAATAAAATCAAACATGGAGATAAATTTGGTATTATACTTGTAATTTTCAATACAATACTAGTTTAATACAATGGTATAATGGTGAAATAAAACAGTGAATTGTGGTACGATCACACCCCCACACCTAAACATTTTCACTCCTAGGCATTTTATAATATCCTAATCAGATTATTAATACATATATTCAATAAATCATGAAGATTTAACATTTGAGGAAATTTTAATTAATGTAATATGATCAATGCACAAACCTCACCATGGATTTCTTCCTAGTGAAAATAGAAAATTATGTCTCATAAATCTTACCATAATGAAATTCAAAAATATTCATTATACCAAATTCAGCAAGGAATTAAAAAGTCAACCATGAAACTAACTCTCCAGATGTGTGTGTGAAAACCATTACATTCTATTCTTTCCACCTATATCATTTGTAATCATATTTCAAGACCAACTCACTTAAGAATTCCTAGAAGTCAAACCATAATCTCCCGACCTAGATATCCTCATATATTGCACATTTCATCACTCCACTCATTTTTTTTTTTTTGAAGTTTTATTTGGAACAAATCTCGCACTCATCTCTCAACCCTTGTTTGATATCATCACAACACTAATTTCAATATTTATAACAAGATCAAATGTTGAGGAGGGGTGGTTTTTGACCTTCCCAAGACACAACAATTTTTCTTGAGGTCGTACAACAGTTGGACATTAGGTACAGACGCATAAGACAATCTGGTATAGTAATGAAACAGATCAGATAAGGAAAAAACGTATGGAAATATCATTTAAAGATGAAAAATGTTAACCCACCATATATTTACCTTATATTAAGTATGAAATATTCCCACATTGTGGTTTTCTGCAAAAATTTGTCGAGATATTAGTGACACAGTTTTCCCAAAAACTACTCACATAAGGGGAATCAATCATCTCAATGGTTTTACATAGTTACGACCATTTATATCATTGAGAGAAAACCAATTCACTAAAAAAAGAAAAGAAAATCACTCCCTGATGTTAAATTCATACAAATATTCTTTTTAGCCTTCATTATGGTATTTTTACTTTCCCCCCTTTATGGTCATCTAATCGTCGAACATCAAAATTGTTGATGGGGAAAAATGAAAATACCATTAAAAGGCTAAAAAGAGAAGAAAATAGAAAATGATGAAAATTACTAACTAACCCAGGAATGTATCCCCCCCCCACACACCTAGAATGTGTAGTGTCGTCACTAAAATAATTGAGAATGTGAGAAGGAAAGATAAAACCTGGTGTGTTTTATTTGTATGATGTATCGAGAAGGTGGATTTACTCCACCAGATTCTTAGGAAAATATTCATAGAAGTGTTTAAGTCGCTACCCATTAACGGTAAGACTTCGTCCACTCTACTCATGCCAAGCCTGTATTGCACCAAAAGGGTAAACATTAGTAATATTATAAGGACTGAGCCATTGGGAACGAAGCATACCATGTTGGAGCTTATGCCTGGAATTGTACATGAGGAAATTCTCACAAATATGGATCTTCCGCTGGTGAATCATGCTCTCATGAATAGCCTTTGTCTTCTCTTTTAGATCCGGGAGTTTTCATATGCATCACATCTAATTTCTTCCAAATCATGAATCTGCAGCTTTTGTTTCTCACCTACATCTGAAATGTTCATATTACATTGTTTAACAGCCCAATATGCACGGTGTTCTACCTCCACTTGCAGGTGACAAGCCATTCCAAACACAATTCTGTATGGTGACATTCTGATTGGGGTTTTAAAAGCTGTACGGTATGCCCAAAGTGCATCATCCAATCACAAACTCCAATATTTCCTATCGGGTTGTACCGTTTTCTCCAAGATTCCTTTAACTTCTCGGTTTGATATTTCTACTTGTCCATTAGTTTGGGGTGATATGAAATGGAGACTTTATGATCAAAACCATACTTATGAATCAAATTTTTCATGTTGTTATTGCAAAAATGTGAACCCTGATCACTAATAATGAATCTAGGTAAACCAAACCTACTGAAAATTTGGGACCTCACAAAATCAACGACCACTCAAGATTCATCGGTCCTGGTGGCCTCTGCTTCCACCCATTTCGATACATAGTCGACAACCAATAAGATGTACTCAAAGCCAAATGAATTTGGAAAATGCCCCATGATGTCAATGCCCCGTGAATCGTAGATCTTACAAAATAACATGGTCTGTTGTGTCATTTCATTCCTCTTGGAGATATTCCCTTTGAATTGACAAGGGCTACATGACATGAAAACTCTATGGGAATAACTATATAAAGATATCCAATAATTTCTTCTATTAAGGACCTTTCGAGCTGTACGTTGAGAGCCAAAGTGGCCCCCACAGGCCAAAGTGTGGCAGAAGCTCAAAATAGAGGTGAACTCATGGTTAGGGACACACTGATGAACTACAAGGTCAATAAAAATTCTCTACAAGTATGGGTCATCCAAAATGTACCAATGAGTCTCATGCTTATGTTTTTGTGATTGTTCAATGATAAAATGAGTGGGGACCCTAGATGTTGCTGGAAAATTCACAATTTCTGCATACCCTAGGGTAAGGTCCACAACATCACAAAGGTTCTCATGATGGAAGAATTCTCTAATGGGTAGAGGTGAGTCAACATGATGGTCCAGTGGTGGGTAAATCCTACTAATGTGGTAAGCTACCACATTCTCCACTCCTATATTATCTCTAATATTAAGTTCATACTCTTGGAGGAGGAGCATCCACCGAATGAGGTGGGGCTTGGATTTGGGTTTTTTTAAGAGGAAACAAAGGGCAACATGATCAGAGAAGATGATGATTTTTTACCCGAGAAGATATGAACGGAATTTTTCCATGTCAAACACAATAGAAAGAAGTTATTTTTCAGTGGTTGTGTAGTTTACCTGGGCAGGGTCAAGGGTACGTGAGGCATACACAATGACATGAGGGGACTTCTAAACCATTTGTGATAAAACTGCCCCAACTACAAAGTTAGAGGCATCACACATAAGTTCGAAGGGAAGATCCCACCTTAGTGGTTAGATGATGGGTGGTGATGTGAGACTCATTTTTATTTAATTGAATTCATCCTCACAATTTTTTCAAACACAAAATCAGAATCTTTTTGCAATAATTGAGAAAATGGAAGTGCAATCTTACTAAAGTCTTTAATGAATCGGTGGTAAAAACTAGCATGACCCAAGAAATATCACACCTCACGAAATATTTTTTGGTATTGAAGGGTTTAAATTAATTCAATTTTAGATTTATCAACTTTAATTCACTTATTTGAAATGACATTCCCAAGAAATATCCTTTGATCAACCATAAAATCGCATTTCTCATAATTTAAATCAAGATCTTTTTCAATGCAGTGACGGAGGATAGAACCTAGGTTTTCCAAAAAATCATCAAAAGAAGATCCATATACCGTGAAATCATCCATAAAGACATCCGTACAACTCTTAAGGTACACATAATAAATAATCAACATAAATCGCTGAAAAGTACAAGGATCCTTACATAGACCAAATGACATCCTTCCGTATGATAATGTTCCCAATAGATAGGTAAATGATTTCTTTTATTGATCTTTAGGGGATATATGGATTTGGAAACAACCCAAATATCCATCAAGGAAACAATAATGGGACTTACTGGCCAATCGTTCTAACATTTGGTCAATGAATGGTAATTGAAAATGGTCCTTCAGCATGGCTTGATTCAGTCGACGGTAGTCAATACAGACTCGCCAACTATTTTTCACATGTGTTGGAATGAATTCATTCCTTTCATTTGACATAACTGTTATTCTTATTTTTTAGGAACAATTTTCCCTAGGCTAACCCATTTACTATTAGATATAGGATAAATGATCCCTTCAGCGAGTAATTTTCTGACATCCAATTTTACCACTTCATGGAGAGAGGGATTCAACAGGCGTTGAGATTGTTTGACGAGTTTATCCTAATCATCCAAAACTATATGGTGCATAAAAATATATGGGCTAATCCCAAGAATATCAGCCAATGTCCATCCTATTTCCTTTTTAAACTCTCTCAAAAGTTTTAAAAGTTTTAATTCTTATTGTGGAGAGTGTTTATTGGAAATAATGACGGGAAATTGGAAAATACCCCCAAGATATGCATATTTTATATTTGATTGTTGTGGTTTTAATTCTAGCACCGGGGGTTTTGGATTGAGGGAGTGGATTTTGGGGGATTGAGGTCCATGAAACTATCTATCTGAAAATGTTTATTCTCAAAGGAAAGAGAATGTATTGAAATGAGATTTTCAGAATCATCGATAGTCATGGGTACATCGGAATAAACACACTCATCAATTAAAGCACAAAATTTACATTTTTCTGAACCCACACAACATTCAAAATAAGAACCAAAACTCAAATCATCCATGGGTGAATAAGAGGAAAATAAATCACAGGATGGGTCGAGGATAGAATTTTGTGTGTGATTATTGTTAGAGAGCACTTCCATCTAATATATATGAAGAGTGGAGTGCTCTTCAATGGGGTGTTTCGTAGCCTCAAGGATGTTAAAACTTTCCTTTTCTCCTCCGAATTCCATGGAAAGCGTACCATTGTTAACATTGATGATCGTCATTGCTGTTTTTAGGAATGTCCTTAAAAGTATGAGAGGAGCATGTCCTTGAGTTCATGAATCATCCCTTTCAAGAATTCAGAGATCAGTAATGAAGATGAGATTCTTCACTCGTACAAGGACATCCTCAATCACTCCTATTGGATGCATTGTACTTTGATTGCAAAGTTGCACAACAATTCTGGTTGGTTGAAGCTCTCCAACCTGCAGAGAAGTAAACACAGAGTGAGGTATAACATTAACGGAAGCACCTAAATCTATTATAGCATCAGAAAAGAAAGTCTCCCCTATGGTACACGGTGTTGTGAATGTGCCCGGATTCTTGCATTTGGTTTTCATTGCTGGTTGAATCAAGGCTGAGACATTCCTACCCAAGTTGACTCTCTCATTACCCTTTATACTTTGTCTATGGGTGCAATGTTCTTCAAGAAATATTGCATAACAGGTAATTTGCAAGACTACATCCAATAAAGGAATATTAACTTGAACTTTTTTAAATGTATCCATTATCTCATTATCAATATCATTATCAGAATTTTTCATAGATTCAGAGAGTCTTTTTGTGAATGGAAGAGGAATGGATTGTTCATTTGAATCATCAACGATAATTTGATTTCACTTTTTATTTTTTTTTCATTACATTGAATTTTTGAGGGTTAGGAAGGAGTGTTTTCAAGAGGGGGACATACCTGTTTCATCGAATCAGTATAAGGAAAAGATTCTTTACCACTACGAATTGTAATTGCACATAGATTACCTTTGTCCTATGGATTGTAAATGGGTTGGTATGGTAGTTGTCTCGAACCTTTCATCTTAAGCTCACCAATTGTGTTTTCCAATTTTCCCACTTGAGTTGGCAAATCTTGAATTGCTAATTGTGTGTTCTGTTGGAACTGGAGGTTCTGGGTTGCCATTTGCATCACCATATCCTCGGGGCTTGGTTCGGATTTGGGAGGATGAGGATTGTTTTGAGATGATGATTGATAAGAAGGTTGCATACCATGGCCTTGTTGATAACAATTATTCTTTGGGTATCATGAGTTTCCTCATTGTCGGTATTGGGGTTGTGTTTTCCACCCTAGATTTGGATTTTTCCTGAATTGTTCATTCTTGAAGGGAGGTGCTTGTTGGAATGGACGCCCTGGGAAAACCTCTAAACAAGACATAGATGATTCATGATGTTGTGGGAACTGGTCAGAAAAATAAGTGTTATTAGAACAAATACCACAATGTGATGGAATAGAAGTAGTGTGTGACTTACCTTTTTCTGGAGCTAATTTCCTTAGAAGGGTATTCATCTCATCATGTTTAGTATCTACCAGTTTTTTCTAGGGATGAATGACATACCTCATGAACTCCTCGGGTTGGTGCAATTGCTCGTGTACTAAATTGTTGTGCATTTTGAGCCATGTCGGCTATTAAGTCACGAGCGGCAGATGGAGTTTAGTCAACTAGGGAACCACCATCTGTAGCATCAATAATTCCAAGATCCATGGGGATAAGTCCCTCATAGAAGTATTGAATTAAATGTTGTTCACTAATAAGGTGGTGGGGACAACTTGAACAAAGTCTTTTGAATCTCTCCCAGTATTCATGAAGGGTATCTCCTTGTGATTGCTTAATTCAACAGATTTCTTTCAAAATTTCTGCATTTCGATAGTTAGGGAAGAACTTCTCTAGAAAGAGTCTTTTAAGGTCATTCCAGCCCCCTATTGTGGTAGGCAGATAGTATATCTAGTCTGTGGCTACACCATCAAGGGAGAAAGGGAAGGCCCTAAACTTAATTAGGCCATCAGATACGTTTTGGGGTTTTAGGGTAGATCACACTATGTGAAACTCATTGAGATGTTTTTGAGGGTCCTCATTGGGAAGAACATGTAATTTATGAAGAAGGTGGATGAGATCAGACCTCATCTCAAAGTTGGTTGCTTTCTCGGGATATTGGATGTACACAGTTTGGTACTCCGCATCAGGGGTGGTCAGTTCTTTTAATTTTCGATTATTTATAGCCATGTTTTCATGGGTTTTATTAGGATCCATTTTTGATTTGTTTAGAACCACTTGAGGTTACAAATGGGTTTCCACAATGTTACTTGATTGACCTTCTCTAGATGCCTTTATTTGTGTGTGAAGTGACTTTTCAATTTCAGGGTCAAATTCAAGTATTGTTTCTTTACCAGATTGGGTCACGCTAATAATTTTTGAAGTTTATTTTTTTAAAATATAGATAAAATCACATAATAATGGTAAAAATAGAATATAATGTTATAATTCAGATTTATAGAGAGGGATATGGAGAATAAGAAGAGAGAGAGAGAGAGAGAAAGAACACACAAAAAACAACAAAAAATAAAGACAAAACTCAAAACAAAATCAAAAAAATGGGGGTGGGGTATTTAAAAGTGTACTAATTAAGAAGTAAATTAAATAAATAAAAGGAAATAAAGAAAAAATAATAATAAATGATATTGTCTCCCTGGAAACGGCGCCGAAATTTGATCGTGTTGTCGAGCGCGTCAAATTAGTTGTTTGATTTTGACTAGAATTTCGACAGTATAACAGCAACCCTAGGTCGTCTCTTGATGGAGACTTAGATCATTAATTCCAAAATTTGGTTCTGATTATGACGGTAAAAATGGAAATGGGGTTTTAAAATAATTTGTTTTTATTATTAAAGATGACAGTATAAAATGAAAGCGATAAAACAAAGTAGGAAAGAACAAGATTAATTAAGTGTGATCAACCCGGGGTATTCTCATGATGTTTATCCTTCACCGCTTCATGATATAGGGTTATGATCTTTTAATACCTGATTTTTAACACCTAGAACCATAATGTTACTTATTTTATACTAGGATAACTCCTAGGGTTCAGTCAAAAACAAACAATGATTCACCGGACACCGCTGATGATTGGGTGAATTGTGTTTGACTTCATAACTGAAACTCACCAAGGAAACACATGAAGAACTTCATGCTCTGTACAGGTTTGTAAGTTATTTATTTGTGATACCATGACACAAATATAAATGGCCATGATAGTGCTTATGTGAGTTCAATTGACCAATATGAACCACACAAACACCATAATTGAAAGGGGGAAAAGAAAGTGGTGAACGGTGTGTCAAAACATCACATGAATGGGTACCCCAAAACATGATCATATGAGTTTAACATGACATACTAGTACATAACTCAATAAATTAAGAATAGAGGATGATTAAAAACAACACAACAACCTGGAATTCAAAATATCATTCAAATATTACAAACATGAAGCTTGGGATTTACATCACGTTCCTCCCCAGGTGATCACAAGGGGTTTAGAAACACATGGGAAATGAAGTAGAAGAAGATGTTAATATAGCACATCCCATAGCCTCTAGAACTTCTAGGGATGTTGAGAAGACTTCTTGGGGACCCCAAAATGGCAGCACCATTTCTTTTGACCGAACTTGCAAATGGGGATCCCAAGGTGCCATTTTATAGGAATATTGGAAGGTGGTTTTAGGAACACAGATTTCTTCAATCCACATGTACCATGAATTTCTTCCTTTAGACTACCTTATCTCACTTTGGAGAAAATATAAAACTTGTATCCCCTCCTTTTTTCTGTATCTACCAAATTTTTGGCACCATTTTGAAAACAACAACTCTAGATATTGAAAAATGACATAACATAGCATTTGACTTGGTCCAGCTTTGATTCCTCAGACAGATCAGTTAGTATGGGCATTGTAAATGCTGAATGGGGATTATGTTCCTTCATATGAAACGTATCTTATCCAATTCTTGACCGGTCCACAAAATTTCAGCCCATTGGGATGCATGGTTCAACAAAAATATACGGTTTAGGTCACTGGTGTTATTGGATCATGTGCAGATTGGCCTATCTTGCTTGGACTTCATCATGGGTTCTCCAAATCACCTCTGCCTTCAATATAATTATCAAAACATGTAACATTTCACTTTTAATAGTTTTAAACAAAAAATAATTGAATCATACATGGAGTGAAATTTGTTCGTATACTTGTAATTTTCAATACAATACCAGTTTAATACATTGGTATAAGGGTGAAATAAAACAGTGAATCGTGGTACGATCAGTAGTCATGGCATGGGCCCCAACGGACGGGTCATGAAAAATTTTTATCAGAGGAGTTTGGTTCTACCAAAGAACTATGAATCTGATATTTTCTGTGTGGATTAATAGTGTTAAGTGTCTTGAGTCTGGTTTTCCGTTCAAGGAGTCTAGTGAAGGTGTGGCGGCCTACATTTCCCTACACCGGGACCCTGAATTCTATTTCTCAACTCAGTGCACAAAAACACTTCTTGCGCGTGTTTTGGAAATGTTTTTCCTTGGTTTCTTAGGAGTCATATCACTCGGTATGACTAAATGACTGTGACACACTTTTTCTTTATCAGGATGTCGCAGTGTAGTTAGCCATATAGGATTCTCGAGAGAGTACACGATGACGGCCCACTGAGCAACGAGGCTTTAGTGTAGGGCCCCTGATGGCAGTTGTACCATCGGGTGGTATACTATCAGCACCACTACCCAATGGGTAGCTAATGCCACCAGCCCTTGCAGTAGATGGTGCACGCCACATGAGCGTGTTTCACGAGTTCCCGCACCAAAGGCCACTGTGGTTCCAGAGCAAGATAGATTCCCCGGAAACTGAGGACTGGCTAGAGAACGTGGTTAGATTTTTCTACCTAGTTGAGATACCGATAGAGAAGATGGTGATCCTATCTTCTAGTATTTTACTGTGAGTGACCATGAGGATGGTCCGCATACTGATGAGACTTCAGTACATGGATAGTTTCCTAAGATACTACAATCGGTTAGTGTGTCAACTATATCACTACCAATTGGGCAGTAGTAACAACCGTCTATATCGGTAGAGGACACATACATGCTTAGTGCCTTTCATGTGTTTTAGCATCAGATACCCCTCAGGTTCTGAGGTGAGCCTAACTCACCGGAGAAAAAGGAATGGATTGAGGAGGTGGCTAAGAGTTCCTTAAAACTTCTATAACTTCTGATGGTCAACATGTTAGTAGGGGAGTATTCATCGAGGCATACCGACCATTCATGGTACTATCTAAATACGATATGATCAGTGCTTTAGGGATCAGACTTTTTAGCACGGTGTGTTTAATGACATCTAAGCCAACACTATTCCTCTATGCATTCCTACTTATATTAGGGTGATAGAGAGAACATTTTTGGATGCATTTTCCTTTGCTGAGTGGATTAAACTAGTTAATGTTATTAGTGGGAAAGCAAAAAAATAATGCCAGTCTAAGAGACTTGGGCATGTAAAATGTTTTTGGAAGAGGTATTGAAAGGGATAGATGAATATGCAGGGTTGCAGATCTGGAAGTAGAGCTAGGAGAGTATCATGAGGTGGTGTATATTTCGACATGTTACAAACCACCCCCTTTTTTGGTCCCTAATAGGATGAGGGAACTGGAGAGAAGAAGAATGTAGTAGTTGCATTTGGTCAAGGAGTGTGACCCAAGGGCTCTAAGAGTAATTCAAGGTACGATATGTGTCTACTACTTGAGGTTGTATCAATAGAAATAGGTACCAATCATTCCTTTCTTCCACAAATCTTGTCCAAGACCTTAAGTTTTTGGTTAAACCATTGACTTTACCATCACGTCTGAAGATATCTTTTGGAGGAGACTCGATAATCACACTTATGACGATGGTGTTATTTGACACTTGAGGTGAGAGTTTCGGTTGGAACCTCTTGGTGGCAGCGTTGAGGCCTTACGACGTTAGTTTGGGAATGGACCTGAAATCCACAGTTCACACTCAGATTGACTGTATTAGGAAAAGAGGTTGTGGTTTAACAACAACGTAGGAATAGGTTTTTCATTGGTCGGCGAAAAAGGAAACCAAGGCAGTAGAGGATAAACTCATGCATTGGAGGGTTCAACTTATCACTCATGAGTCGGCCAACCTTACACTCGTGATATCAAGAGTTTTGGGTTTTCAGTTCCTATCATGAGTGGAAGAGTGTGGGGACATCATTTCAAATGATATTTCCCTGATTACCTCATCGAAGGGAAAGGGGCATCTATTTTGGCTAGGTACTACCAAATATTTGAACCTGACTTCTCCAAGGTAGCTGCACCCTTTTCAACTTTGATGAATTGGGGGAGCCTTTCCTATAGACGGAGAAGTGTTAGTAGAGCTTTTAGGAGATGAGACAAATACTGAATGGTATAACTATGCATCCCATGACCTGGAGTTAGCAGTAGTGGTATTTGCGCTAAATATGTGGCGGCACTACATGATGGGATAACATTTTACAGTCTACAATGATAACAAGAGTATCAAGTATATCTTCTCTCAGAAAGACATGAACATGAGATAGCGGCAATGGATAGAGTTCATCCAAGACTATGACATTGATATTTTCTTTACTCATGGGAAGGGGAACGTGATAGTAGAAACACTCAGCAGAAGGTTTGGTCTCCAGCTGCTGAGTGGGGCATCAGAGTAGCTAGTCGTGCTGCAAATATCCTTCCTGGATAGTGATGGAGCATCTTACCTCTAGTCTATGACTGTCATTTCCACAATTCATCAGGGAATTCAGGAGGAAAAACATGAGACAGTGACTGTGAGGCCCGACGTGCACAGATATCCTCAGGATGGTCTCTTGAATGATTTTCTGGAGGTGGGTAGCACTTCATCCTTTTCAGAGGAGGCCCCATGGTACTAGTGACACTTCAAGAGGAGGTGTTGAGGGAGATCCATACATCCCCTATGCTGGTACATCCTGGTGTGGTGAAGATGGTCCAGGAAAATCAATGTCAGTACTGGTGGCCATAGATGAAGAAAAGAGCAGAGGAGTTCATATCATGATACTACATTTGTTATCAAGTAAAAACTTCTCAGAGCCGACAGAATTCTTATGCCGACAAGAGGAGGGAGGCCATGTCTTCTTATAGGTCTCACCTCGATGAGGTTTTTAGAGATTTGGCAGGGGCGGAATGTTATCTCCATAGTTAAATGGAACTTTCTTGATTCTTAGCAGAGTGGGCGAGGTGGCGTACCGTCTATCTCTTTCCCCACAGATGCACCAGGTGTATAATTTTTTCCATGTGTCGTAGCTAAGGATATGCGTGCATGATCCATCACATATTATCAACAATGTCGAGATGGACTTAGATTATGGGGCGATGTTTACAGATTAACCAATAGATATTGAGGATCGATAGGAGTAGATCCTTCATGGGAGGTTGATACCTATTTTGCACGTTCGGTGGAAGCACGAGAACCTCCAAGAGAGCACATGGGAGTGAGAGGCTTAGTTTCATGTTTAGTCCCCCCAATATTTTTAGTCTATGTTGTGGCATTTGGGGACGTAAATTACTAAGGCGGGGAATATGAAATGTATCCGAAATTTTGTTTAATTTTTTCTTCATATTGAATTATTTCAAGACTTTGAAATTTGACGGTGCACTCTTCCAAGGCTCGGAGTGCCCGGAATGATTCATCGATGTTTTGTTAAGCTTAAATTAACGCACATAGACAATTTTCCTGAAAAAGTAGAATAAATATTAAACAGTTACTCGGATCAGAAATCTGAGGGCACCGTTGTGCTTAGGATGGAAGTTTACCCTAGGCGCGACTTAATTTTAGTCAGCGTGGTCCCCCTGTGAGAAAACCCAAAAATGGAATAAAAATACATAAAATAATTAAATAAAGTTATTTTGTTTTTCAAATGCTTATGCCTCATGAAACGGTAACTCGAATTAAAAATACGAGACCACCGCTAAATGCGTGAGGGTATGCTTTCTATAGGAATATTCTAACATTGGCCGGCACGGGCCACCAGTGAAAGTTTGTTTTTTTGCCGCAAATAAAATAATTAAGTGACAATTATTTTATTGTAAAATCCATTACTTTTAAATGGTAACTCGGATGGGATATATGAGAGTACCATTGGGTTCGTTGGGATGTGTTTCACCTAGGCAGATATTAACCTCATATGGCACAGGTTGAGGGTGACTGCTAATAATTTTCCAATTTTTTTTAGGTACGTTCAGTAAACGCGCGAGCAGCATTTTGTTACTTTTGAAGTGATGTTCGGATTAAAAATCTTGAGGGAACCGTTTAATCCATAGAGTCGGGATTAACTAAAGAAAGACTCTACTTCAACCTCATTATGTCTAGTGGAAATGTTAGATTTTGTGATTTTTAAAAGAATAACAAAAATAACATAGTTAATTTTTATTTTATTTCTTTTCCACCAACGGTCATGCGGCAACGTGGGAAAGACAACGTATCAATCCAACCAACGGGTTGACCTTTCATTCTAAGTAACATCACCTTTGGAGAATTAGGAACATTCTTAATTAATGGGACTCCATTAATCCCATGAATGTTTCACACCCTCCCCACTCCTATTTATATGTAGCTTGGGGAGAGGTGTCGAAATTGATTCTCCATGAAACGAAGTCCTAACAAGGTGTAGTGATGCCAAACCCTTGGATTATGGAGCCGGTACCAATGAGAGGTGATGAGTGACACCAAAAATCTGAACTGGAGATCAACGATTGAGCGACGTCATTGGAGGCTGTTGTCTGAACGACGAACACCGACCCCCTTCCTCAACAGCATACATTTCTCTATCGTTCATGAGGATGGGATTTTATTTATATGTTTGAATTTATTTTATGGATTCTTCATTTTCTAAATTCATGATGACAATGGTCAAACTAACATGACCATTTTCCAGTACATAAACTTTGCTCATCTTTATTTTTACTTTTCTAACATTCTTCATCCATTCTTCAATGCCTAATATTTAATGATGCAGGAAACACAGAGTTTCGCATAGCGTGATATATGGATGTGAAGCCCTCGATACAAGGACTGCGAATATGTGATCGTTAAATTTTTTTGGCTTGGAACGAAGTCGCAATGGATCGAGGATGTAGGCAGCCAAATATTTATTGAGGTTGGAAACACAGTGTATTTTTGAGCGCTATATATGGACATGGATCCCTCGACACAGGGATCAAAAATATTGGATTGTTTAATTTTTTGGGCATTGAACGAATCTAAAATAGCTCGTGAAAGAAATCAGCGGTCGGCACCCAGTCGGCTGCGAAGAAGGTGGTAATTATTTTCCTCTTATAATTGATTGAATAACTATATTACTGATAAATTATACATTGATTTATTTTCCTTTATTTGGTTAGTCTTAAAATTTCAATGTTTTTCTCAACACCTTACCATGGCCAATCAGTTTCCCAACATGTGGTATGTCAACTTCTGGTCGTTCTATCCTTCACTCGAGTGGTCAGTGGGAGGAAACCATGGTATGTGAATACTTCTAATGATTAAGTGAGAGTTGTAATTCCATTGAGTTAGAGACAATAATTTTACAATAAAGATAAGAAAATTTAAATCCTTTGTTTTCCTACCATGTAGTACTATGTTTATTGTATTTAGCATGATGTACTCGTAAAACCCCCAACAATGATAATTTGGTGGGTATGGTTTATTTATGATAATACACCACTATTTTTATTTTAATGTTTATCATTTTTTTCAATATTTCTACAAATTTAGTATTTTGAATAATTACTCTTAAATTTCAATATATGTTAGACTATTACTATTGACTACTAGTTTTCTTATTTTGAAAATATCATAAATAAAAAAAAATTAACTAATGAATCCCATAATTATCACCAAAATAACCAAAATGACTCCCTAAATTTTCTCTAAAACATTAGGCACTCATTGATTTATAAATATGTGTAGTGATTCCTACATCCAACGCACTATAAACAATAGTGACATCATCATGGTCAACTGCCTGGTATAAAGTAGGGGGCATCCACTTTACAATGTAAGAACTTTTTATTCCAATTGAAATAAAATTCATCATCTAAAAACACAATGTATCTAAAATTAACTCATATTCCATTATCACAATGAAATATATATTCTCGTTATTGATACTCTCAATAGGATGAGATATCTTAATATCAAAAAATTTAAATAGAAAGAACAAAAATCATTCATTAAAATGACTATTCAAAACTATTCTTTAGGAAAATCGATAGAATTGTCAAAACCCAGTTTGACTGAAAAGGGCGGGGGGTACTCTTAGAAAGGTATGTTCTTGAATGATATTCAAGATATAAATTTTTTGATCTTTATTAATGAGTTTACTAATCAATATCTCATGTATCTTAAATCATTCTTCTTCTTGTGCAGACTCAAAATCCACATTGAAGTCACTAATTTGATCATAAAGTGGTTTATGGAAATATATCATGATCTTAAACCTAACCACATATTAATCAATATAAATTTTTTTAGTAAACAACCATGATCATATTTCTCAAAAAAAATAAAACCCTTGTATAACATCTATATATTCGAGGGTTAGTTTACCATTGGAGAAATCTATAATAATACCACCTATAGACACAAATAGATTTGAAAAAAAAATTACAACCTGTTTATTACACTCCATTTAATGAATAAGGATATAAATAGTAAAATTAATCACCCTTTACATAAATAATTGATCAACCGCCCTTCTTTATGGACGAGTGACTATCCAATCCACTAATTTAAGAGTCACACAGTTTGGTTTTAAGTCCACTAGGCAACACATCTAAACATAGTAAAACAACATAATATCGATTCTAGAACACATGTAAAAAAAGAAATTATCTTCCCCACATTATAATATTATTCATTTAATAATAAAAGATTAATGATAGTTTTATTTTTTACGAAACTTATTTAATAGTATCACATTATATACCTAATTTAGGATTATGAAGGCCAACAATTCATAATCTCTTTTATTATTCCAAAAAAATTATGAAATTTAATATGTGATGGAATACTTTTTAGGGATTTAGTAATGGGAATGGCCAACATGAAGGTTTTAAAAAATTGAATAAACATCATGTACATAGTTTCACAAATTTTCAATTATACACTTTGGGTAAATGGAATGATAGAGGAATAATGGTGTAATTTTTTTTAATTATCACCTTCTCCTCAAAAAAGACTTTATTCATACCTTCTTTTATTTTCTTCTACTTTATCTCACTTTTTTATTTATTTTATCTCATGTATATATACATCATTCAGTAATGGTTTTACATTACTTTCCATTTTTTAGGATTTTTCATTTCCCATATCTTTACTTTCATATTTATTTAAATCATCAATATCTTTATTTCTATGATACACCCAAATATGTTCTTGAATTTCAAATCCACTTTTGGATGGTATTTAGTTGTACTAGTATGCTTACCCATCTGTCTCCCCCTTAAACCTATTTCCATTTGACTCACTTGTTTTTATAGGTTTTAAATGCTTGATTGGTAACGTTTTATCCAGTTGATAAACATTACAATCAATGCCACTGAATTATAATTAGTATTCAAAGGTCTAGTAATTTTATAATATTGATCTATAGGATCATTTTGGTACCTGGGGTAGTAACATATAGTTAGGTACCCCTTAATCTCTCTAGGAATGGTTTGGATGATATATTTGAAAATAATTATATTTATTTGAATATTTATCCTTATTTTCTTGTTTTTTAGCCCTATAATTCTAGAATTGTACACTATAATCATATTGAAAAGGAAAATAAAATTATTAAATGAAGTTCTTTATGATCTCATTTATTCTATAGATGTTACATAGCTCTCTATGTGTGTGATAATTGTCTAATTAAACCTTGGATTTTCTTTCACACCAATGAATTAGTCTGTTCCTAATAAACTTATGTTGTTATTTTGGACAAAATATATTAACGAGTTATTTGACATATTCAGAATTTTATTATAATAAATCACCACCACAAAACTGATCAAGTATATTTTAATGGTATGGGTCAGCATTATAGTATAAGGGAAACATAAGAATATATGGATTTATTTAGTAGTCGGGATAGTGCCTAAGTAATCCACTGAATTTATCCCATACTTCATATAAGAGTTATCTCTCATACTATAAAACCCCTTTGATTTTTATCTTCAGTTTAGAAGTGTTTCTCATTGGATAATAATATATAAAAAATGGAAATTTGGATCAATGTATTAAATATTTCCCCATCCTAATGATAGAACCATATTTTATCTTTATTCTTCAATACAAAAGTAAAGACTTCCATCATAAATCCTCCTAACATATCCTATGTATAGATAACTATTTCATAATTATATAAAAATATATAATAATTTCTAATGAATCCCTATTTGGATAGCCATTATAAGAGGGTTTCATGGAGATGTAAGATTATTTGGATTCATAATTCATAGACCTAACAGTTGGCCTTATACTTGAATGATTTCAAGATTTAGTAGGAAAATATAACTTACTATCAAAATTACTATCTTCATAGTTATTAATTATATGTCTGGATTATGTTTTTTAATTTTATTTTTAAATCACTCAATGTTAAAATTTTCTATTTCTGTTTTGGTTTTCTTGTTATTATTATAATTTTTTTAATAATTTTTGTTTGATAGGAATAATTTCGTATTTAGAATCCCTAGTGTGAATGAAAAAACTGGTTCACAATGATTGAATAATCACACAGTAGTAAAGAAATTCAGATATTTATATTATAGAAAATATATATTAAATTTTTTAATATCAAGGATTGTTTTTTTTTTGTTTTTTTTTTATAAGATGGTACAATACCAAGAAACAAACCCATGAAATTAATAGGTATCTAGGTCATTGACATGATCTAGACCAAATATAATATTCATAAAACCAAAAATCGAAATGTAAAGTGGTATATTTTCTCAAACCATAGGGAATGATTTGGTTTTCTGATAAAACAATTCAAAAAATATAAAAACAAAAAGAACCATGTTGATAAGGTAGTGTTGAAAGGATAAAAATACTGGTGAAAAATAATTACCATAACATGTTACATTTATGTCTTTATGTTTTAGTTTTCATGGAAAAAGAATATATACATTTCACCTATCGGTACTGGGAATTGTATGGAAAAGACGCTCATGGAAGATATAATTGGAGAACTCTATATGAAAATAACAATAGATATCTATTAATAATCCAATATAAAATCATGGAAAATATATTTCAATTCCTAAAATCTAATTCCCCAAAATTGATTTCATACTCATACTCATAGAATCAAGATAATTGAATCTTAATAAATAAGGAAATAAATAAGATAAGTGAATAAGAATATTTTATAATGAAATTAAACTCTTTCCCTATCTCCATATCTACTATTAACCTTCCATGAGATCTCTATAGCCTTTTTTCTTTCTCCCGTGAGTTAAATGTTTCCAAGAATAAATATAATAGCATCCCCCTATCATATGTATAGTATGATAAAGTGTAATACCTATTTTTTCTATAGCAGGTCCTCTATAAGTCAATCATGTGCCCACTCTAGAATAACACACTTAATTACTAAAAACAACCACATCCAATTCCATAGTATCTACCTTTTGGTACACCATGATGTTTATCACCTTTATCACATGTGAATCTAGTGAAACTCTTCTGACCAAAACTACGTCTCGTTATTCAACTCACTATATATTTATTCAATCAATACGAGTTTCCAACTATATTAGAAGCTTACCAACTTAATCTCCTCTTATCTTGATTTGTCCCTTTTTATTTTTTTGAACACATAAATATCCTAAAAAACAATTATATTTAAAAAAAATATTTCTGTAACATAAATAATTAAAAAAATCTATGAAAAATATATTATAGAACATAAGAAATTGTTTCCTTATATGAAATGATAATGAATTAAAAAAAAATTAGTTCATTCACAAAAAACCACATTTCAATTAATATATGTAAAGAACAAAATTTCACAATTGTTTTACTTATATAGATGTATTTTAAATTTAAAGAATGGGTTTTCATTAAAAACCTCAATTATAACACAAAAATAGTGGGGTAAATGTAATCAAAATACGTAAATTTGTGAAGCTAAAAATATATTTAAATAACAAAAAATCAATGATTACATGAATAATGATTAAACCATGGAGAAACCCTGCCTCAATATTTTATCTTTTACAAGTGAGGTTTTAATTCAACATTAAATAGAATGAAATTCCCTCAATGAACTAATCCAACTGACAAAAAAATACATCATATTTAATATCATTCTATGGAGAACCATATGCCCACGATATAATAACCAAGAAAGACCAAGGTGCATGATAGAAGAAAAATGAAGATATGAGTTATATAGTTGAATAACATGAGATACTAGACTGAAATAATAAATATAACCCTTGAAATAGTCATTTAACTTAGGGGAATAAAATATGAGAGGATCTATGGGAATTTTTCATCAAATGAGAGGAAAGCAGATGGTTGATTAGTTAAATTAGAAGGGTATTAGAATAATATTTTCATTAATTTTTTTAAAAACACGAGAGATTCATTATTTTTATACTTGGTTGGGAAAACTATGTTTTAGCCATGAAAAAAAGATTTACTAAAAAGTTTCAGTCACTCATGTGGATTCATCAAGGTTAGAACTAATTGTGTGTATAACCTTGTCCCATGCCCTGAATGTAACATGCAAGTAAAATATAGAATGTGAGATTTTCATATTTATTAATATTTTGAATTAAATATTAAATTTTCTTTAAAGGGAATTCTATGTCTAATAGCCTACTAAACATGCAACACAAAGTTTCTTTTAAATCTTACGTTGCACACAACATTAAGTTATAATGAAAAATAATAATATAATATTATTATTTTAATTGGTAGTAAACGCATAGATGTGGTATTGGTGGCATTGAACAAAACTAACTAAAATATGATTACAAATTCTTGTTAAATTTTTTTACTATAAATCAATAAATTTTAGAGGCTTAAAATAAGAATGAATCCAATTTTAAGAATGAATACTCTACGGTTCTTTAAAATGTCGATTTACCGCCTTTTGAGGGAGAACCCTTTTTAAATATTGTTTTTGTCACTTTTATATGTTAATTTTGAAAAAATATAATTCTTCTTTATAATCGGGACATCAAAATTTAAATTGGATTAAATTATGGTATTTTTCTGCTAAAATTCAATTTTTAATGAATAGTGAAAAAATACTGCATTTTAATTAAAAACTGCCATTTAATGTAATTTATTTATATGGTAGTATTATCTTTTCAAATGTTTTGAATGTTTAATTGGATTATATTTTTACAATTTAATCCAATTTTAGTCATTGGACGTAATATCACATTGAATTTGGACTTAAACAAGTATCTATCTTTTAATGGTTATTATTTCTTAAAAACAAGATTTTTGGTTTTGACAACAGAAATTAATTTTAAATTAATTAATGTGATTTATTTTTTCTGAATTTGGTAAAATAGACAACATTTCTAAATTCAGAATATCAAAATTAGCTTTGGGTGAATTTTTGGTATTTTCAGAAAACGTTCAATTTTTTATGAATAGTGAAACACTACGTAGTAGTTAAAAACCCGAATTTTTAATTTAAACAATATTTTATCACTTTTGTTAAATGAATTTCGAAAATCCCAAATTCATGATTTCCATCAGTAAGTAAAATTTGGTTCAATAAGATGAAAATCATTTTCGGTGAATAGTAACATTTGATTTTTATTTACGCTGTGAAAGGTAAATAGGGTAACTCAATGTAATAAAAAAATTATAATAATATAAAATTACTTTAACACCTTTCCTCACAATATTGGATGAGTCATGGAAAACTAATAAAATCCATGGGTGAGACTGTTGGCCTCTGAAAGTTACTTCTGTATGATACTAACATTAATAACTTTTTATTTAAAGTAAAAATAAAAATATCATAAACATGTATTTCTTTCTAAAACAATTTTAATGTGGGGTTATATAAATAATATCATTGACTATAAATAGTAATTATAAATATAAATATATCTCCTATATCGTGGTACTTTATTTATAATTTCTAGACATCAAATTAATAAATTTATTTATAACACAATGATGATGTAATGATTACCTTATTAATGAATGTTTCAAATAAATGCGATTATAAATATTAAAATAAATTAATTTAGAAACTATTTATTACATCCAAGAATTTTTCAGATGGGTATGCCTTTTTATCTTTAAATTAATGAAATTTTTTCTAAAGAATCATGTTTTATTATATATGTTAAAAATTCACGATATGAATAGTATAAAATAGACATAATTTAGTTTTAAAATCAATTAATATTACATTAAATGATAAAATAGAAATAAAATCTAAAAATCGGCCAAATGAAATGTATGATGTTACAAATGTCATTAATGATCCATTTTGGGTATGTTGATATTTCATAGTAACTACGTTAACCATATAGTTTGATTATACAAGAAGAAATGGTAAAAGCTGAATTAGTAAAGTAAGAGTTAATGCTAAATGATAAGGTTAAAAATAATATTAAATCTAGTCTAAAACCTATTTGTTGAGAGGATTTAAAATAATAGTCATATTAACTTCAAATTTAATGAATTTTGGAACTTTTGAAATCGAAATTTATTTTATAATAAAAAACATATTTCAAACATTCCCAAAGAGCCCATCTTCGCCCCTATATAAGGACATCACCTATAACCCATTACACAAACATCTCAAGCCACATGTCTCATCCAAAATCTACCCAAATAATCTCCCAACATTCCTCTCTTCCTCTTAAAATCCTTACCATAGTCAAAAGGCAATTCAAGAAAGCCTTTTTGTTCAAACCAAAGGGACTTACCTAATTTAAAGGTTACATCTTCCCTCAAGTTCTTTTCATTTATTTTACTTTTTCACTCAATATTTTCTTATTATTATATTTTTAAATAAAAAAATTATTATCCTCCATATTCTAGGTTGTTTTTATGAGATTTATTTGAACCAAACATCAACACACCTTCATCTAATGGATATGAACATACTATTTCTATAGACGGAGAACTGTTGCCTCACAAAGCAATGATTGTTCAAATATCTCCTACCGCCTCTAATGGTGGCCATTTGGATGGAAGTGTATTTATATGTGATATATATTATATTTATATTGTCCTTATGTTTCTTTGGTTTTCATTTACAACATCCCATTATGGTTTCCATAATGGGTTAATGAGAGTATTTCATTTGAGGATGTGCGGACTACCGCCCCCTCAAAGTGATAAGATTCATTAATGACATAGGTGGAACAAATAAAGCATGTACTTAATGAAATTATTTATTATATTATATAGTAATTATAATATACTTATTTATCATTATGTTTTCATTCTACTAAATAATAAATTTAAATGAAATTAGTGTTCATGCGTACGTATGGCTTACCGTCTCCATGAATGGTTCATTTCATTTCTTATCTACAAATTTTATTTAATATTATAAATACATATATATACTGGATATATATGATATCTGAATCATGAATATAAATCTTGAGATAATTTAATTTTTACCACGTGGAAATTTATAATTATAAGAAGTTAATTTTTGACTCAAGTACCAAATATTTATAAACGTCTATTATTAACATAAATTATTAAGTAATGTTTATAAAGTGGTAATAAATGATATAAAATGAATAGTAAACTTGATAAAGGTTCTAATGAAAGTTTAAATTCACCTAAGTTTAATATTCATGAGATTAATGAACGAATGACTCAAGTCAGACATGAGGTAAGGGAACTTCTTAACCCGGTTTGCATTCCATGGGTAAATCATCTACTTTTAATTATGTCATGTTGTGATTATGTAAGAAATAAACATTTATGTAATATATTGTATTTATACATTACCTATGTGTACTAATAGTTAATACACATAATTGATCTATTTTATTTACATAATGATCATTGTAAGAGACTTCGTCTCAATCTCCTTTCATTATGCATATTTTGATTTATATATGACATTCATTTATACGTCGTATAAACCCTTTTTAATTTTCATTTCATTCAATGGGAATCTTTTTTCTACATATTGTTTCAGTAAATGACAAATGGAATGTTTGTTTTTAATGTACGCAGTGAAAACAACCTTTCCACTACTACAAGTGTTATTTGTTATTTGGATACCTTAACAAGATGTAACATTTTTAAACGGAAATGAAATAACATATACTCTCTTAAATATTTTAGTATTTAAAAATGGTTTTGATAATTAATTGATTATGGAAATATATTTAAATGATATATTGTGATTTCAATGTTGAAATGTTGTCTTTCCTTTATGTTTGTTTTATGTGTTGTGAATATGTTATGGTTCTTGGGAATTGTTTACATATATGGGTGGTTCCATGATAATCCAAGGGTGTGTGAGCCCAAGATAGCTCTACAATTAATTGGGTAACATGATGGAGTTAAACCGTAATGTTCATCCTAATAGATTTTAGGAATATAATATGATGGGAATTCCAAATTTAAATCCCTGTGCAGCTATGAAAGCTATAATATAAGTATGTTATGGATGCCACAAGTTCTGTTTATGATTTAGGATTTCTATGTGTTATTCATAAATCTTATGATTACATGAGGTATGTCAAAGAGATTATGCTATAATACTGAAATGTAGGATTTCTTTGATATGTATGTATTCATTGACTAATGTTCCCTTTCCTTATTTTTTTATCCATTACTGTGCTTTTTATGCTCATCCCATGTTTTTCAAATGTTTTCCAAAGGACATAAAGATAAATAGGGTATAAGATGTGATCAAGGAAAATTCTTGATGTCTAAAACATGGTACTAAACATGTCTCTTTTTTTAATTGTTTTTTTCTTAAGAAAAAAATGGATACTGAGTACAAGTGTCTACATGTAATATTCATGTTGTTATGTATATGTTATGACCTAATTATATAAATATCTAAACCTGAAAATGTCCTCAATGAGAATTATTAACTTAATTCAATATTATGTAATGTTTAGGATGGGCCTTATAGTCGGTATCATAGCTCGGTTTAGATAAATTTAGAGGTCTGTGTTTTATTTAAGCAAACGTGACAGAACCCTAATGGATCGGATTTTAGAAAGATTCATAGTTATTTTAGATAAAGTTAATGAGTTTAAGATAACTTGAATAAGTATATCTTAGTGATTATCCTTCTCATTAGATATTATACTATGATTTTTCTGATATACTCACACTAACATCTTTGGTTTTAGTAAATGGCTTGATCTAGTAGGCACCAAAGTAACAATGGATGTGGTGGAAATTATGGTGGTTTTCTGAATGACAAACTGAATGAAATGGGAACTGTAATTAGAACTCTTTTGGTTATTCATAACCAACTATCCAGAGTCATGATTGACAACATAAACCGTGGTGATTTTTTTAAGGCATCATATATGATAGAATCGAATTCCAATTGGAGTTAAATTAATAACAATAATGGTATGTATTTTAAAAAAACTAATCTGTCAAGGATGTGGAAGGAATCACCAAGTAAAATGCTTCAAAACGACAATAATGTGTTTCAGATGTGGTAATAAAGGTCATAAAGCAATAAATAACACTGAAAAAGGAAGTATCTGGTTGACTCCAGGAAAGGGAAAGAATTTCTTTCTAAAGGATCAATTGAATGCTTTAAATGTGGTGTTCATGGTCATTATACAAATTTATGTCCTATGAAGAAGGTTCTGGAATGGGATCTTTAGGATCATACAAATATATTCTTACCAATACCTAATTCCATTCCAGTTGATGATGAGGAAACTGACAATGACCAATGAAAGGTATGGAGTACTTATTAGCTAATGTTTTGACATTATTGAATCATAGTATATGATTCATGATATTGTTTGTAGGAAATAATTATTATGGAATAAGTTTTAAAATAATTGTTAATGGATCATGAAGAACTTTGAATGAGTAAGAAGTATACCTATAAGGGATTTAGGAGTTATAGTAGATTTTAGGATGATGAAATGCTTAAAATTATTAAGGCTCTTTTCATGAAGGGATTACATTGGAATAAATTTTCTTGTATGTGTAAGCCTGAAGTTTGATATGTGAAAATTTTATTCATGGAAGAATTATCTTTTATATTGTGGATATATTTATATTGAATCATTTTGGTTTAAAAATCCTTAAATTTGGGAAAATTATATGTGATTAATTTTTATGGTTAAAATGTGAGGTAAGAGACAACATTTGTGGTTAAAATATGTTATGGTTATTTTTGAGGAATTCATCCTATTTTTTGGAAGATTATAAAATTATATAAATTTTTTAAAAAGGAAAACACGTAGACCGTTTGACAACCTATCACTTCGGACAAAGCTGCTGGAATCAAACCCACAACAAAAGTGCGATTGGGATTTATCACCTACTTCTAGACAACATAAAGTCCTTGGTTATTATGACATATTCTTTTTAGTTAAATGATTTTACAGATCATGAATCAGTTGATTTTGGGAACTTATGTTTTTTCAAATGGATATCCTTATTATAGAAAATTATTTGGTGACTAAGTGAAAAGGTTATTTCGGAAGATGTTTTCTCTTTTGGGAACACTATATACTTAAGAAAAATAGAATACTATGTGATTTCTTTTGAGGAGTAATGGTTAAATTTTATTTTGGAAGATTCTAAGTTTTTATTGTGTTTATATGGTGATTTGGGTTATTAATGGAAATGATTAACCTATCATAGAAAATATGTGATTAGGTATATTACACTTTGGTGTGATACTTCAAGAGTACCAAATATTATTTGGAGATAAATGTAAATATTTATGTCAAAGTCTATGTGATCAAATCCTTATAAATCTTGGGTTTCAATCTTATTTTGGATTATATGATGAATTTTATGGATAATTGTTTATTGAATGGTCTTTATTGAAGTTTGGGTACTGTTTGTCGAATTGTGGATATTTAGAATCCTATTTCTTCTTATAAAGTATTTTTCTTTTAGGAATTATCTACTCTTGCACTAACCATTTTGGTTTTGGTTAATTTATAAATATAGGGGAAATATATTGTTCCTATTTTTGTATTATGTGATTCTCTAGAGGTTTATTTTAGAACATTTTATTGGACCAAGTCATCATGAATACTTATCATTTGGAGAAAAGAAGAGTTTTTGTATAAATTTAGTAAAGTATGAATGTCTACATGATAAGTAAGTATATGTCCATATGTTCTTAGTCAAGAAAATAAATAAATTCCTCTACTTTATGAAAAGAAACCTAAAACAAAAATGTTCTCTGTTTACTTTTCCTACTCAAAAACCAATGATCATTTTACTAATCACAAGTTTGTATATCTTTGTTGTTAAATTTATCCTAATTATGTTTTCTATCACTCTCTATCATAACTTGACACTTATTTTCTCCTCCATATGCATTTTTTCATGGAATCCTAGTATGTGTTATCTTGGGTGGCCTTTTTACATCTATTCTTTAATTTATACTGATATTATTATTGACAAATTTTCAATGTAGGACTTTTAATGATGTTTCTGAGCATAATTTTAAAATTGCAAGGACAAAATTTCCAAAAGGGGGGATGGATGTAACATCCCAGTTAAATAAAGAATATGGAATTTTCATACTAATTAATATTTGGAATTAAATATTAATTTTTCATTAAATGGGATTTTATGTCTTATAGCATACTCAAAACACAATAAAAAGTTTATTTAAAATCTTACGTTGCACACAATGTTGAGTTATACTGAAAAATAATAATATAATATTATTATTTTAAATGGTAGTTAACACATATCCATTGTGTTGGAGGGAAGGAACATAAAAAACTAAAATATGATTAAAATTTTAGTTATTTTTTTTACTATTATCCAAGAAGTTTTAGAGGCTCTAAATAATAATGAAACTGATTTTAATCATGAATACTCTAATATTATTTAAAAGGTCTATTTACAGCCTTTTGATGACAGAACCTTTTTAAATATAGTTATTTTTTCATTGTTATATGTTTTATTAAAAAAATATAATTCTTTATTAGAATCGAGACATAAAAATTTACTTTGGATGAAATTTTGGTATTTTTCTGATAAAGTTCATTTGAAATGAATAGTGAAAAATACTACATTTTAATTCAAATGTGAATTTTAATATAATTTATTTGTATGGAGGGATATTATATTAAAATGTTTTTAAAGTATTATTGGATTATATTTTTACCATTTAATTAAATTATTGTTATTGGAATTATTTTCACTTTGAATTTAGACATAAATAAGTGTCAATATTTTGATAGTTATTCTTTCTTAAAAAATGTTTTTTATGGTTTTGATAATGAAAATTAATTTAAAATTAAATAATTTGATTTATATGATTTGAATTTGGTAAAATAGACATCATTTTTAAATTCTGAATATCAAAATTACCTTTGGATGAATATTTAGTATTTTTCTGAAAACATTCAATTTTTGATAAATATTGAAACACTGAATAATAGTTAAAAAAATGACTATTTCATATAAATTTTTTTTACCACTTATATGAATTGAATTTCCAAAATAAAAAATACATGGTTGTCATCAGTAATTAAAATTTGGTTCCATAAAATGAAAATAATTTTTTTTGAATGGTACCTTTCGATTTTTATTTACCGCGGTTAAAGGTAAATAGGGTAATTCAAGAAAAAAATAATTTTATAATAATATAAAATTACCTTATCACCTATCCTGCCCTTATTTTATGAGGCATGGCCAACCAATAAAATCCTTCTGTGAGACGTTTGGCCTTTGAATTCCACTTGGGTGAGATAATGACATTAATAACCATTTATTTAATGTAAAAAATAAAATTATCATAAACATGTATTGGTTTGATAAGAAAGATTAATGTGGGGTTATATAATTGTTATCATTGACTATAAATATTCATTATAAAGCTAAATAATTTCCTACATTATGGTATGTTTTTAAATTTTTAGATATCAAATAAATAAATTCTATTATGGCATAATTATGATGTAATGATTACCTCATTAATGAATGTATTAAATAAATGAGATTATAAATATTAAAATAAAATTATTTTGAAACTATTTATACCATCACAGAATTTTAGAGATGAGTATGAATTGTAATATTTAAATTAATTATGTTTTTCTAAATAATAATGATGGATCATATTTTTAAAAAATTCATGATATGAATTATATAAAAATTGATATAAATGAGTTTTTAAATCAATTAATATTTCATTAAATGATAAAATAGCCCTTAAAATATAAAATTCATCCAAATAACAAATATTATGCTAAAAAGGTAATTAATGATCCATTTTGTGTCTCTTGGAAATTTATTGTTTCCATATTAACAATATAGTATGAGTATACAAGAAGTCATGGTAAAAGTAAAATTAGTTAACTAAGAGTTCAGGCTAAATGATAATGTTAAAAATCAAACCAAAACATGTCTAAAATCTATTGGATGATAGGATTTAGAATAATATTCATCATATCTTTGAATTTAATGAGTTTGAGACCTTTTGAAATCTAAATTCAGTTTATAATAATATAATACTTTCAAACATTCCTAAAGAGCCACTCCTCCCCCTTATAAAAATTCATCTCCTATAACCCATTGCACACACCTCTCAAGACCCTTGGATTACCCAAAATCTACCAAAACAACCTCCCAACATACCTATCTTCCTCCTAGAATCCTTACCCTAGGCATAAGGCAATTCATAAAATCCTTTTAGTTCAAACCAAAGAGAGTTACCCGATTTAAAGATAACTTCTTCCCTCAAGTTCTTTTCTTTTATCCTACTTCTTCACTCCCTATGATCTTATTGTTTATTTTTTATATAACAACACCAGTATAATCAATATAATATGTTGTATTTTTGATAATTATTCAATCTAAACTTCCACACACCTCCATCTAATGGATACGAACATACTATTTCTGTGGACAGTGAACTATTGCCTCAGGAAATGATGATTGTTCAAATATCTTCTACTACCTAGCATGGTGGTAATTATGTTAGACCTGTATTTATATGTGATATGTATTATATTTATATTGTCTCTATGATTCATAATTTTTTATTTATAACATACCTTTATTATTTCCATAATTGGTAAACTGGATAATTTAATTTGAGGAAGTGTAGACTACCACCCCCCCAAAGTTATATGATTCGTTCATGACATACATATAGAATATAAATGATGTAATTAATGAAATTATATATGATATTATACTATAATTATGATACACCTATGTATCATTATGTTTTCATTCCATTAGATAATAAATTTAAATGAATGTAGCATTCATGAATACAAACGTCTTATCGTCTACATGAATGGTTCAATTAATTTCATATCCCCAAATATTATTTACTATTATAAATACATATATATAATAGATATATATGGTATATAAATCATGAATATCATTCTAGAGAAAATTTAATTTTCACCACACATACAAGTTTTAATAATAGTAAGGTTAATTTTGACTCAAGTACCAAATATTGAAAAAATATCCGTTATTGACATAAATGATTATGTAATGTTTATAACTTGATGATAAGTGACATAAAAGGAATAATAAAAGTGATAAATTTTCTAAACCATGTATATAATAACTCTATTTTATTATTCAGGAGATTAAAGAATGAATGAGTAAATTCGCACAGAAGGTAAGGGAACTTCTTAGCCTAATTTCTATTTTTTAGGTTAATCTCCTACTTTTAATTATGTTGTGTTATGATTATGTATGAAATAAAATTTTATTCCATATATTGTATTTATACATTACTTATGTGTACTAATAGTGAAGAAACATAGTAGATATATTTTAATTATAAAAATCATCTTTTTATGGGACTTCGTCTCAGTCTCCTTTCATTAAGGAATATTTTGATTTATACACGACTTTCTTTTATACGGTGTATAAGAACCTTTGACTTTTAATTTCATTCAAGTGAATGATTTTTTATACGTATTTTTTTACTAAATTAAAAATGGAATGTTTCTTTTTAACGTACGTGATGACAACAACCTTTCCACCGTCATGAGTGTTATATGATATTTGGTTTCCTTAACAAGTCATAATGTTTTTAAATGGATATTAAATACCATATACACTTTTATGTATTTTGGTATTGAAAATGGTTTTGATAATGGATTGATTATGTCAATATATTTAAATGAAATATTTTGATTGAAATGTGGAAATTTTATCTTTCATATATGTTTTTTTATGTGTTGGGAATATGTTATGGTTTTTAGGAATTGTTTACCTATACGGGTGGTTCTAGGATAAACCTCGGGTCGGTGAGCCTGAGATAGGTCTCCAATGAATTATGTAACATGACAGAGGTAAACGTTAATTTTTCTCCAAAGAGTTTTAGGTAATATAATTTGATTGGTATACCAAATGTAACTCCCTATGTAGCTATGAAAGTTACAATGTATGTATATTATAGATGCCACAAGTTACCTTTCGGATTTATGGTTTCTATTTTTTATTAATAATTATTATGATTTCATGAGGTATGTTAATGATATTATGTTTTTAGATTGAAAAGTATGAATTCTTTGATTTGTATATATTTATTGACAAATGTTTTATTTCATTATGTTAAATCCCTTACTGAGCTTTTTTATGCTCATCCCTTGTTTTTGAAATGTTTTCCACAAGACTTAAATATAAATAGGGTAAAGGATGGGATTAGGGAAAATTCATGTTGTCTAAAACATGGAACTTGACATGTCCCTTTTTAAGTATTTTTGTTTTATGAAAAAAATTGATACTTAGTAGAACTATCTACATGGAATATACAAGTAGTTATATCCAAAAATCATTAAATTGTGATCACTAAAACACTCATGGTAATATAGACTATGATTGTCTCCCCACCATAATGGATTTATTTTTTAAAAAATTACCCACTAAAAAATAAACTATACCTAAATACTCTGCACCCAAGAAGAATAAATTATTAAAGACATGACCATATTTCAGACATATCCATCAATGATTTTGAATTTCTATAATAAGAAACAAGAATAAACAAAGATAAATGTTCCAAAAAATAATAAGAACTTGATTTATTATTAACATAAATAAATAAAAAGTGATAGAAACCATATTGAAATAATAAGGATTTAAAAAGGAATACCTATTGAAAAACAAAATGTATGAACATTCAATGTAATATAACCCCCAGATAATCCATTGAAGTAGTTGATCGGGATACACTTTATTCTATGAATCTCATATACAAAACATCTATAGATTACCCAAATAACAACTATCAGGATATGTTTTATGATGTTCATATCCCGAGGGATCATTATAATCTATATCTTGTCACTGAGGGAACATTGGTTTCCAACCCCTAGAAGAAGATTATGGAGTGTTACAATATGGATTCGACATACCAACACAAGCTTTATTTGAATAAAATGGTTTCACATTTTTTGAAAGAAATTCCCTTCTCCCCTCTCTGTAATATATGGGGAATAATTCACCTTAATCACTCTTCATAAATCCATTGAAAAATGATCTTCATTTTTGTCCACTTCAATATATGATGTTAAAATAAACTCAAACACCCTCAATTGAAGACCATGAAAAATAAATATTTTGAAATACAAATCCTTCATGAAATCATCCAAGGAAGACAATAGAATATGGGAGACTAGGTAGAAATATGAATAGGTACTCCATAAATGATCGACAAAAAATTTGGATGTCATTATACCCCATATCCTTTTGTACCATAATATCCTCATTGAAATACAATATAATTAAAAATTCTTTAAAAACATCCAACGAATGGACCTCTAATGGAATAGCCAGAAAATTTTCTTCCACATCATCCAATTCATATATTTGAGAATAAAGGTTGTGAACGTTATCTTAAGACACTCTAGGATCCCAACACACCAAATTTTCATTCAATGTGTGGCACTCAGTCATCCAATTCATAATGATACGGATAACCATGAAATAGAGTAGGATTTAACATCTAAATCTCTATAAGAAAATATCATGGAAGATTAACTAAAGGATTCAATATAAGAGTATCTCATATAGATTCCATTCATAAATTAATAAATACTATATGGGGGTGTAGTTTAAAAGATAGAATAAAAACAAAACACAATTAAAATAAACCATTAATTCTTCACAAATAAAAAAACAAAGGTCTAAAAAAATTCAATGAAATACTTCTCAAAATGTAAAATAAATATACTTATAACACTTTCAATGAATTTCCAAACTAACACTCATGTTTTCCTAAACATTCATGAAGAATTTATTGCATTTCATTTAAAATAACCCTATTTTTTCCTTCCATAACAAAACATTTATCACTAAAATATCATATTCCCTTAAAAATAATTTTAATAATATATTAAATTAATGAATGATAACTTTTAAAATTTAAATACACCTTATAAAAAAATTCATAAATACCATTTTATTGTAAATTAAAAAACCATTTTTTTTAATTAATTGTTTGTAAAATTACTGATAAAAACTTTTTATCAAAAATAATTCATTTTTTCATACCTTATTTATGTATTAGAACCATTTTTTATCTAGATAAAAATAATATTTCATAACCAAAATCATATTAAAAAATAAAATTCAATAAAAATTCCAAGGGGGGAATAGATACCATGAATAAAATGGATAAATATTTATGTGGACCATGTCTAAATCATAATTCTACCATAGAGATTTATTCATAACCACGTATATAGTATCCACATGGTTTTACAAACCTTCTAATATCACCATGTTTGACATGTTCAACTATCGTTTCACTACTAAAAATCAGAAAATTTGTAAACCACCTCTTTAACAACAATAAATCCACAACACCAATAATTTAAATCAAGACACAACATGAAACAAATAGATAATATCAAAAATCAGGACTCCAAAATAACAACTCACATAATAATTAATGAAATAAAAACACCATCACCACACGTCTGGATACACAAATACTAAATGAATAAAAAAATGAAATTAAAGACTCAGTAATTAAATTCTCTAGGTAACTGAAGGTTTTATTTTGAATGTTTTTTACAAACAGTTATTCATAGCTACAAACCACGCTTCAATACTATTATATATAATTTTACATTACTACCCAAATAAAAATGGTTACTGGAGAACATATTACCTCTTCTAAACCAATGATATTATACTATTTTTTTTTAAAATGTCCTGAGCAACCCCTGACCTGGACATCTAAGTCAGCCTGTGAAAATCTCAACACCTGCCTTTGGCCACCCTGGGTTGTTGAAAATCAACAAGGCATCAGATATACATGAGTGGATGTTATCTCTCTATTCAATTTTTTTATAATAATTGGAATAATTTTAAAAAAATACATAACATATCAATACATTTAACAACTAAGATAAATTCAATAAATACTTTTATAAATTCTATAGGCCAAATAAATAATAAAAAATAAATATGAATCCAAAAAAGGTAAAATAATTATGATATATATCAATAGATATAGAATTTATGGATTAAATAGTAGATATATTCATGAAGAAAAAGACCAAAAAATGAACCACCTCATACCATTACCTTGTAACATCATTGTCAACATCCAATACGAATGCCAAGACTACTCCATGGTCGATCTAAATTTCATCCTAGAACATGCAATTTTAAAAATAATTATCACGAATTCGTGTAGTTATACCACGAACACCACTCCCCATGTATAAAATTTAAAATAAAAAAACTCATTTCATGATTTATTCAAATAGAATTAAAAGTATTTTTTCCATTTTTATTTAAAAAAATCAGGGGTCATCATAATCTCTAACCATTTTCAGTAAAATAAGTAGGATATTAATTTAATGTAAATTAATTCTATTATAAAATGAAACTTTATTGGAGTATTTAGTTTTGAATAAATTTATTTTTATAAATGAGTGTACACTTGTTATTTCATGAAAATGAAAAAATTATGAATAAAATTAACAATAAAAAAAATATTTATAGTTACAATAAATTTAATAATTGGTAAACATGGATACACCCTAGAGATAATCTGGTACATCTAGAACAATACAAAAACATGATCCATCGTGTTAGTGCACCTGATGTAATCAAATATTCAAAATTATCGGTCGTACTCGACATGACCTAACTGAGTGAAAAACATCCATATTAGGTAGAATCCATAATAAAGTCCACTATAAAGGGAATGATCTAATAATAACACATCAGGTGTATATGAAAATCCCTCTAGATACACTCGGTTATGCATAGAACATATAATGGGTGTAGGATAATCCATATAAGTAGGTAGTGAGATGAATCCACAAACATATTTAGATACATATATATATATATATATATATATATATTTATATTTATATAATGGAACCATAAGCCTTCAAACACCTCAAAAATACCATATTCCACAATTCAACCTCATAATTCCAATCTACATATAATATCCTATAATATGGACTCAATAACATCAACAATAATGGATATACATTATGAACCTATTATTTTTATAATACCAACATTAATGGGTGTAATCAAAAATTATAATGATTATAAAACAATTTTTTATCCAAAATTCACTTCCATGAAAATCAAAAAACATTATTAAACATCCTGGGAAATATAATGACTTTAAACACCCCTTTCGAAGAACAAAGAACACTAATAAAATTTTAATAACTATTGGAAGAGTCTACATGAGAACTAAATAATAATTTAATATCATAGATTCAATAAATAATTCCATTTAGGATATTTTCCATACACTGGATATTCAAGATATTTGAATAAAATAGATTAAGTTATAATAATGAAAATAGATAATACTTCAAATTTAATTGAACCCAATTTAAGACATGTTTTCCTTTATAAATTTTCATAAAGGCGTGTAAATATTATCAGTAGGTGTCTAAAAATTGGCTGAAATAATATGTAATCAATTATTCAATTATAAATTATAAAAACACTTGTTAAACCAACCTCAATACCATTTCTTCCATAATTGATTGGTTATTCCATCATTATAAGGAAAAAATCCCTCATTGAACCAAGATGGAAAATGAAAAAAAGTAACCCCAAATATAAAATCAATCCATAGGGAACCATAGGTCACCAAACCAATAAATGATAAGAATATGGTGGAATATTGAATAAATTAGGAGGGAATGAGGTGTAGTGTTTGATGCATTGAGAGTCTATCCCAATATCAAAAATATATCCACTATAATCAATCTATTAAGCTATTGAATAAAATTGTAGAGGTACCTTGGGACATGGGTTTTAATGGGGAGGGATGAGAATATTTAGTGGTTAAATTTAATGGGGGTTAAATTTAATGGGGGCTAGAATGGAAATTTCATTAATATTTTTAACAACTGGATTGAGTTCACTATTTGGCCTCATATTTTATCAAATTGTGTAACATCCCAGCACCATTCACTGAACACACACAGGAACCTACATAGTTTATCCACAATGTTAGGAAAATAACGTGTTACCTATAAAAACATCACTATAGAAAAATTAAAGGACACCCACACAGTTTTCTTCACACAAAGTACTAAGCATCTAAATTATTGTTTTCCCAACATTAAACCCCAAAAATTTCAAAAATACACGGAAAAATAACCTGATTCCAAATTTTAATAAATAATAACATTAAATAAATAAAAAATATGGTGAGTGAAGTTTGGTAGTGATATCTAAAATGGATGAGAGAATTTTAGTTATCTCATTAAAATCATTTAAAACTTTAAAGTCTTTGATTTTGAAAATTCAATACATAACACATCAAATGAAAAACCAAACCAAATATCATTAAATTTTATTTTCATAAATAAATTATCATATAATATATTCACAATAATAAATATTTGACAAAATTTTCCTTTTCAAAAATCATTATTTATAAAAATGCATATGAGAATATTCACTTGGATATTTATTAAAGATATTTATATCTTTCAAATGTAAAATAATTTATCTTCAATCATCTCATTTTCAAATAAACATTAATTTTTAACAAAAAATTATTTATGAATAACACAATTTAAAAAAATGTTTTGGGATCCATATATAATAATTTAAAACCTTGAATGGAATAACAAGCTATTAAAATGATATTTTCCTTATTAATTCAAAAAAACATAAATAATCATCAATATAAATTCATTCCTATTGAAAAAAATTCTCATGAAACCATTATAGTATTATCTATAACCAATTTATTATATTAAATAAATTTAATCCTAAAAATCACTTTTTTCTATAGTCTATTAAAATTTAATGGGGCTTTGTAAAAGGTAAATCATTATTTCATAAAAATTGATTAATTTATTCACACATGGATACTATCAAATTATAATCGTTTTAATATTCATTATATTTATTAGGTAAAATTTTCTAAATAGGGTAATAATATTATAATAATTTAAAATTATCTCATTGTTTGTATTCTTGTTAAAAAAATTTATAAAAAATATAAAAATTGATAATAATGATCCTCCCAAACAATAAATTCATTTCTTATAGAGTATAATCCCCCTAAATAGATAAATTTTTTCTATGAGTTATATACTCACAATAATTAATGATTCTAAATTCATCATCAGGTTTCTCTAATGTTTTATAATTAGAAGTAAAACCATATTCATCAAATATAATATTCAATATTAATTTCAATGTTTGAGGTATATTATTATACATTTTATATTATTTAATATTTTTATAATAAACAATAAAATTTCCTTCATATATTTTATCTTGAAATTATATAAAATATCTGATTTTATTTAAAATAAATACTTTACTCCAAGAAATTTAAATATACCTAAACATAGGTTTCCTTTCATTAAATAAATCCCAATGTGTTTTATTTAATAATTGTAAAATAAAATTTATAATAATAATATTTTTTTTAATTATATAATCCTAATAAAATTAGGGTTAATTAATTTTATTTATCATTTATCTTTCTATTCCCAAAATAGATATATTTTTCCTCTCTGAAAAATCATTTTAATGAGTTTTATGAGTAAAACGACATTAAAAATTACCATTCTCATCATATATTTGTTAAGACTTATTATTATAAAATTATTCATCTTCATCTAATCTAATTGATAAATATTCTTAACCCATTATAGTTGATCTAATTTATATAAATTAGTAAATTTAGCTATGTTTTTAATTTTATGAGAGAAAAATAAATACAAGTAAGCCTACTAAAATAATAAACTATCAAAAAATTTACGAACAAATGTAGATATTTTAAATGTTTCAAATAAATACACGTGTAAATTTTCAAGATATAGTATTGTCTAAACTTCATTAATTTATATAAATATTAACTATGTTGTTTTTATTTTAAACATCAATTACAAACAAAATACATGTTTTCAGTCCAAGAAATTAAAAAACCTATGAATGTCTCAATAATTTTTATTGAAGATAAAGGTTATCATGTCCATGAATCTTGTACAGTAATAAATCATTTCATTTTATAATATTAAGAATTTAACTATTGCGAATATTATGTTCATGAAAATAAATATAATAAATATCATCATTATTTTCTTAAAATTAGTCATATTAATTATTGAAGACTATTCATTTATTATCTTCATACATATAACTCATTCAATCACCACAATAAATATAATAATATATTCTTTTATGATTTAAAAATTCTATATATAGAGAATTAGAAATTAAAATTTTACTAAAAATATTTACATCACTAATTCCTCTAATTTTGACAATTAATTAATCATTGAGATTCATATATCCTCCATCACGTTGAGATTTAGATAAAAAATTCAAGGGATTATTGGTTATATGTTTGGATAATTTATTTTCCATTTATCATATAACCTTGAATCACTTATGGAATTATTCCTAAAATCAATCAATTCGAAAAAAAATTGTACCTCGGCTTTCTTGGGACCAATAGAATTAGTATTTGAGTTCATAGATACCCAAATTTATTTAATACATTTATTTTTTGGTAGTCTAAAAGATAAATTCATATGACCAAAATTATTTGTATTTACTGAAGATTTATTGAAACTAAATGAAAATTTATTACGAAAATTCCATTTCATATTACACTTAAACTGTGTAATTGTGGATACATTAAAAGTTTTAAAATTATTAATATTATTCATAGTCATCAACTAATTAAACATATCATTCGCTTATAAAAGTACATAAATTTTCATATAAAATATATATTTCATTAATTGGAACATTATTATCCTCATACAAACTTTCAAATTATGTATAAATAATTTTAATTGATGATTAGACTATATTTCATATTTTTGTTTCTATAATCATTTTACATTAATTCTTTTCATCACTCATTTCACCGAAAAAATTATTAAATTTAATTTCATCCCCTTCAATATGCATGGAAAGAAAATATTTTGGCATTCCATTCTCATATTTTAGTTTCAAATTTTTAATATTAAAATTATTAATTTATTCTTTTATATTACAATTTTTATAATCAAATTCTATTGTCATTCAAATATCAAAAGAGAGATTATTTTTTCATTGATATGTGATTTATTTAACTTGATATGTTATTTATTTTATATTTTTATTTATATATTTTCAATTATATATATAATTAAACCATTTTTAGTGTATTATTTCTTATCTTATCGATTTTTTTTGTTCATTATTTTACATCATATTTACAATTTCAAATCGTAAGAGTATTTAAAATTTGATTCATTACTTTCCCATTTTTTTGTATCCATCAAGTATTGGTTACGAAATTTCATTTACCGTTCTAATTAATACTATAGGGTGATTCTTTATTGATCCTATATTCATCCACAATTTTAATTTTTTCTCCTAATAAATCTCATCTTTTTTCATGTGAATTATCTTTAGCTAAATTTACCTTATATGGCCCATCATAATACACACATAGCATGTCAGTTATGAGAAAATTTATATTTTTTAACATTAAATTTATTAATTCAATTATAATTATAGTTATATGATTTATATCAATTAATAATTCTCTTATTTATTTTAATCCATATATAAACTCCTTCAGTTATGGTATATATTTCAAAATTCTCAATTTCCTACATATCAATGTCAAAAAATAGGATTAAATATTTAATTTTCTTGTTTAATTGCAATACGATTCATGTTTTAAACCTATTCATACACTATATATTTAACATGATTTTATACTATAATTATGAACCAATGAGTTCATCCATTTTATTTTTCTTAATATGATTTCACTCATCAATTCAGAAGTTCTTTATGAAAAAATTTGGGTAGTGGTTAAAAAATATTTCATCAATTGCATGTTTATTAGAATCCCATCTATATGAATTAATACCATGTATGATTCAAATAAATATATGATGTATTTCATTTATATGTTAATCTTTATCTGTTCTGATGTCCTTTTATTCTATATGTATCATTCCCATGTTTTTATTGTTTAAGATTATTTAACAAATATTGTGTGCCATGAAGTATTTTCAAAATGTATTAAGTTGTCTTACTTGTTGATACTTTGACAGAAAAAATTTTATTACTATAACAATATAGTATATTCATAAATTTATAATTCTAAACACACTTTACAAAATCATAAGATATAAATATAACTATATCAGAATCATGTAGTCTGTGTTATTTTTTTGTTACTATACAGTGATCTATACTTATATGTATGAATCTGGATTCCATCATTTCTTACTAGAATCCATAATAATTCCCATTAAAATATTATTCCTTCTGCTGAATTTTAAAATTCTCATAAATCATTATTGACATTTTATAGAATTATGTTTACGTATATCATTTACTATAGTATGGGGTTAGAAAAATAAAATATATGAAATAGATATTATTCCCAAAAGGTTATGGATATGATATTAATCGATATTTAGGTGTGGGATAATAAATATGTAATGACAGGGGTGAATATACCATAATAATATTTAAATATATTTTAATACTAGTGTGTAATATTATATTTATTTTATTAAAATATAACATTAGATATAAACTATATATGTTAATGATTGTGTGCAATGGTAATTAAATAAATTAAAAAAGAACACCATATGATTATTGTAATTATCATCATTGTGATGAAGCATCTAATCTTAAATTATATCTTATCCTAGAAAAAATGGAACCCACTTTTAAAAACCCATAATTTTTAAAAGGGCATAATGCCTGTTTTAAAATTTTGAGTTTTTCTCACCAAGAGGAATAACCCAAACATATCCTACCTTTCTATTGAAAGAAATGACGAACAAAAAAAATTGATGATATTAACAAATAAACAAACATATATATTTTAACATGTATTCAAAAGGATAGTTAGTCATTCTTTTGGAAGGGGAAATAGTAAAGCTACGAAACAATAAAAAAATTATAAAACTTTTGAAACTAGAATGTTACTAATAAATGGAATGTTGATTTATGATCGATCAATCCGTCATTAATATCACACATTAATGATTCTTCATGGTCACATAGTAGAATAGTAATTATAGTGATATAATATTAGTGATCTCAAATTTCTTTACTTTTATATATTCCTCTATCTCAAGATAAGATTAATAAAAAAGTCCCAACAATCATACATAAAGAGATCCTTGATATTCTCAAGGTCGGTTTTCATATTATTGATCCTACAGTTTATTTTTAACAAAATATTCCAAAATTCACACCATTAATGGGTTGGAAAAACAAAAATAGATAACATAAATAATAATTAAAATATCAAAAAAATCACAAAAAATATCATTATGAAACCACTTGTGAATGTTTTCACATAATTATAATTCATGGAGAATAACGATTGTGTAATCATACCAATCATGTATTAGAATCAAAAATAGATTAACATAAGGATAAATAACATAAATAAAAAATTATTTTGTAAAATCTAACATAATGGTATTTAAAATTAACATAAACTCATAGAGAAAAATTTCATGTAAATATTAATGTAACTTCATTTAAAAAAATTCATTGCATATGAGTCATTTTTTAGATTTCATGTATGACATTGAATCATGTAAGAAATTAGATTGTCCATAAAACATAAGATATATGGATTTACATATTTATTTTAATGAATAAAAAATTATTATAATTGTATTTCTTATGTCTTCAATCTAGTTTCACAAGTCTTTTATAAAATTTATTTCGTCATAAACATTTCATAAGACTTCAATATGAATCCTTAATACATTCAAATTCACATATGTAATTTAATTTAATATGATTTTATATGTGAAAAAATAATGACGACATAAGACTTTATAAAAATAATAATCATATCAAATTAATCATGGAATAGAGAATCTAATAATCAATGGACTAATCCTTATAGAAATTAATGTTATCATAATTAAAAATACCATATTTAATAAACATTTTCTGTATTATAATAGTTAAATATTAATAACCAAATAAATATCATTACTAACAATATACCGCACTATAAAATTAATTTTATAACTTAAAATAATTATTTAAATTCATAATAGAGAAAAAAATAAATATATATTTATATATATATATCATATATCAGGATTCTTATTCAATCAATGGTTAAGAGTGATATAATTTCTAACATAAACTATTTATATGAAATCTATTGTATTCATTGATCGATAATTCTGCCATAAAGTATGATATCACATATAAGTAAAATATCTATCTTATCTGTATTTATAACAGAAAAAGATATCATCAAATACATAATGACTTATATATATAAATTTTCATAAAATTGTGTTTGACCATATGAATCATATCATATTTAAGAAATTATTATATGTTTTTAAAATACGTTTTCAAATCAAATATTCTTTTTGGAAGAAATTATATGATATGACCATTAAAAAACATGGATTTTTGATATGTGGAAATTTATGTTATATAATTTTGGAGGGTATTACTGTATCATGATTTAAAATATCATATAACCATCACTAGTACAAATTTCTAGTGATGTTTTACAATAGGACATACAAAATTAAATACAATTTAAAAATTATTTATTTATTGAATGTTTTTATAAATCTAAATCCATCAAATTCCCTTATATAATTAATAAGATGACATGGTATCTATAAACACAATATATAACATGTGGATGTGATCTATATCCCATCAAATTACAGGATATATATCGGTAAAAAATATATGTAAACTAAAAGTGGAGAAACAATTGAAAAATTTACATTTGGCCAAAGAGATTTAGAATTATTCATCTATGCTTAATGGTGATCTCTAAAAGAATACCCAAATAAAAATTACCTCATTGGTGTATCCAGTAAATAAACCAAAATCAATCTCTGTATAAATTGGATCAATGTACAATTATAATTATCAAGTGCATTCGAATTCTAACATGGTATATTAAGATAAAAATATTGATTATTGTGCTTCCACCATGCATAGAAATAGTATAAACCCCATTATATTGGTTTTTACCTCATATATATAGCCTCAAGGATTCACCTTGAGTAAAATAGACATAACCCATGTGTTATAAATAATTAATAAATACAACTTTCAATTCATGAAACTCTTTCAAGAGTGTCTACCTTGTATTTCATCTTTTTTTTACAGTTTCATAATGTCATCTTGGGTAGATTTTTGACACTATAACATTTAAATATTAATCATTCCTCCCCTATTATATCTTAAAAAATTACATTTCATATGTCATTGGAATTAATCAATTATGTCATTCATATAATATCCACTATACCTATTCATCTCCCATGATCATACCTTATGATATAAAATCAAAAAAAATTATTAGTAAGTTAGTAAAAAGAAAAAATAATTTTATTCATTGTGAAACCCATAATCATAACTTATAATTATCCACATGATGGAAAATTTAATCATTTTCCATTTTTACCATCTCACATCAATCGTAATATATGATTTACCTATTGTACAATATAAAAATAGTGATTTAGTGAATATAACTCGATCATGTAAAAAAAGATTGGGAATCTTTTAATTTATTGATGATTAGATTTTTTATATGATTAATGTATCAAAATAATGGTGGGGAATTGGATTATGTATTATTTTGATGATAATATATGATGGAATTCTATGTTTTTAGTACGTTTTGATATATTTGGGACTTATTAATTAAACATGAGATAGATGGTTTGATATGTGTCTGATGGAATGTTTTTAGTGGGATAAGGGTGACATGATTTCAGTTTATTTGGTTAGCATCCATAAATTGATGTGTTTATTAAATTGAGAATGAGTTGAATGATGGGTGGAATTAATTTAGTAGATTCATTGAATAATGTATCATATAATAAGTGGTGTTGAATCCTTTTGTAACAACCTATTATGATTCCATGGGGATGAAAATTCATCTGGTGGGATAGATGTACCAACATATATCCTGATTACCAAGATTACTTTTTTATAGAGGTTATATGAATAGACTTCGAATACATAAAGTATGTGATAGTTTAAATTATTTTCTCCCATTGAGGCGTGGTTTTTTGTTTTGGGGTTTTTATTTAATTTTAGATGTTTGAGGATGGAATGTATGTTTTTTAGCTGAGATATAAGAATTCATAGTATTTTTGAGAGCTCATTGTTGGGATCTTGTGTGTTTTTTGCTGGAAAACAAATAAAGGGAAGGTTGTAGAATTACAGTAGAGTTTTGATGGGTTCCATTAGATGTCTAGTAGAGCATTATGTGGCTAAACATATTATGACTAGAGTTTTGATAGATCCCATTACATTTATGATTCATTTCAAGATAATTTTTATGTTGAAAAAGTTCATTTTGACTGAAAATCTCTAAAAACCCTCAAATGTTTCATTTACCTGCCCTATTGGAAGCCTAGGATTTACCTTGGTGGTAATATGTTGAAACTGTAGACACCTTCAATGGGGGTGAAATTGGATGATGATTGAATTGGTGTTTTTCTTTAAAACTTTTATTTCATTAAGGATATGGTTCCCTCATTAGTATGAAGTATGTTAAAACTATATTACATGATAGATAACCCAACCATGAAAGAAAATATATAAAAAGATCTAAAACATATAATGAACACACAAATTTTACTTTTTTCACCACAAACAAATATATCAATGTAGAACACATATATAATGGATAAATGTTCTAGAATAAACTAATATTCATTAGTTGTATGGATAAAATGTTTTAGTGATGTTATTTATATGTCAGTATCACCACTATTCTAATTTTTTGGTCTTTTTCACCCTTCACCCAAAGCACACTGCCTATTCTTCAAATATATAAATTAATTCCCTGAATGATCTTCTATAGTTTATAAAAATATTATTCTCATTACCATTTAAGGAACATTATAGTCTATCTATATTTTTCATGAGAACCCACTTTCATCATAACTCGTGTATTAATTCTCTGATACTCTTCTACTTTGATGAACTATTATACTATTTTTTTGGGATTAACTCTATAATGGGAATGTTATTTATTTTTCATCAAAAAAATAATATCAATAGATCATTTTCTCTATATGACAATTATTATCCAGTGAATATTTTATTTTAACCTCAATCTAATTATTTTCCAAAATATAACAAATGATACTCAAACTTCATCCTTTTGGATTACTCTCAAACCACATATTTACTCTTAAATATCTTTAATACTGAATAGATATCTTCAAGATAAAATAGATATACTTATACAACTTCAAAAAAATCAATATAAAACTCTATCTATTTTTAACCGATTTCATTTTACATTTTTCATGCATATATTGGCATATAACCATGGTGATGAGTATCTAGGTGTGTGAACTTGATAATGAGACCCCTATGAATGTAACCATGAGTCTAATACCAATAGAGTATAAACACTAACATATGAATCATCTATGAGATTAGTACCATGTAACCTCTGGTTGTATCACACCTCATTCTTATCATGGTCACATATGTAATTATTCATGGCTATTGTTACTTACCCTCAGTCACTGAACTTGTAATCATGATCTATTTATGGTTTACCCATTCATATGATTCTCAAATCACTCCATATAAATGTCTTTGATCATTTATACTCATATTTCTTTTAGATAATCTGAAATCTACATCTTCTCCCCAAAATTGTTCTCGAAATAAAACTCAAATGTTTTATTAGTCTTCCAAATGATATGAATGATTGTTATTTATAGATGATTTACATTGATTTAATCTCAGAATAATGTGTTTATACCTCTCTTCTCTCATCCTAACTTAACTGACCTTATTATTTATGGTTATAAATCACATATTTCTTGTGACTGCTTCATGAACAACCTCTGACACATATCCATGGTCAAACTAATTGATTGTAGGAGGATTTTGCCTCCAATAAAAATTATAACCTAGTTTTACGAGTCTCTCTATTCATGTCATATGATCCTTTTAATATTACACACTCAGCTCATGTGAATCATGATACCTCTCCACCTTGGATAATGTCACTTTGTTCATGCAATTCACATTCCAAGGTAATGTTTATCCTTCATCTATATGTGATTTATCTAAACTCTATATTCAAAATCTCTTGTCTTGTAACCACACCAAGATCTGTATTAAGTGATTTTATAGAGTCACCATCGATTTCAGTTTCATGTAACCTATGTGATTCTACTTACAATATCACCTAATTAAAATATATATCTATATATATGTTTGTCACATTACTCATTAATAATTATGTGATAATGCGATCCTTTCATTATTACATGATTCCCCAGACATCATATCTTAATTCATTATGCACCATTTTTAATTCATTAAAAAATATATGGTGAGGTGATTATTATTATTTTATATGAAACAGCATCTCATCCTAGATTAAAAGATGTAAATTTTCTCAAAAAAATGAAAATGATTCAATTTTAATTTCATGTTGTCTTCTCCTAAAGTTTCAAAAAAATATAAGAGACTTCTAAATATGAAAAAGCTTTTTCGCTTCCAAACACCACATGTTAAATAATTTCTTATTCTTTTTTATGTGGAATATCTAGAATAATATTTATTACTAGGCTAGTGAAATCAATAACACCCCCATAATCATTTCATACAAGTCAGATATGAAATTATCTCCACAAAGCACAAAATTATTTATTCATAAAAAATGATATCATAGTTATCATTTCAATTATACACATACATAGTCTGCATGGAATTAATGATCTCTATAAAAGACTTCATTATCGACTAACACTTTTACAATATTTTATTCTACAATGATTGATAAAAAATCCAACACAAATCATAAATATGTGTCCAATACTATCACCTCATTCCCTATATTCTCCATGGATTCAAGGACTGTCATCATAGTTTCATTAAATGGTTAATAGAAGGGTCACTCCCTCTCAAATAAACATCCCATTCCTTATCTTGTAATTTTATTTATTCTTCATGTATATGCATTCTTAGTTCATATTTCTCCATGGAATGATGAAATCCCCTAAAAACTGAGGGATTCCTCTTCTCATTACAAAAGAATCATCTATAGGTAAGTTTACATCTATTCATGAATTGATATATACAATGTGGCTGAGATAGGGTATACATTGAGGATTTTTATATTTTAAGGTCAAATTGGGGGATTCCCTAAGAGGATGAACTTATTAATTTTGAGAATTTTATTTTTAGATAAATTTAGGATATGCCTTCCAGTATTTCATTAAAATATTTTGATTCATTACTAATGATGATTTTAATACTGGATCTCTTTTTTATGGGATCATATATATTTAATTATTGTGTATAATATGTCACTATATGAGTTTTAGTAAATATTCATCCTGAATAATATTATCGTAGATGGTCTTGATTCCCTAGGTGATTCCCAGTCAATGACAAAAATAAGGTTTCTTTTAGTTTTATAAAATTGATAAATAGTCCACACTATATTTTTAAGATATAAATTAATGGTATTCAACAATATTATAAAATTATGAGTTATTTATTAAAAAAATTATTTTGAAATATATATTGAAATCTCCCTTATTGTAAATTACATTATAATATTTAATTATTTAGTTTTTAATTTGGTGATTCCTTACATGTATTAATCCTTATTTATTAGTTTTCCTAGATATGAGTAGAAAAATATTATAATTTATGATTTCAATATCCCAATTTTTTTATATGTGTAGGATGGTTTTTTATAAAAAAATATTGGTTTTGATAGAAATTCCGAGTGAGTCATTAGTCACAATGAACTGACTTGTTTTTGGGCGATCCAACAAGTTTTCCAATACATATTATCCCAAATTCCCTTTCCATTGGGATGTGTTTCTTTGAACCTAAATTATTTTTTACAAAATTCATATATGTGTGGGTGAAAATATTTAAATATGTGAAGTGCTCATAAGAACTATCATTTCATCGCATAAGAGATAGCCCTAAATAGTTATCCCAGATCTTTTGTTGAGGCTTGATGATGGTATATGGGTATATATCCTTCTGTATTAGGAGTTATTAGTTGTAGTTGATATTAATACATGAATTTATTAAACATTGATTTTTTATTATATAATTCTTTTTCAATATTAAATTTTTTTACTATATGTGTTCATAAATTGTGTACATGTTCCTGCATGGATTTTCATGTAACTATTTTTTTGAGACTTTATTGGTGGTTCCATTCATGTTTTTATGCTCACACAATATATAGAAACCTCTGTTGACACAAAGCCTATATTTTACTTATTTTTAACTACATAGAGAAAAACAAGAAACTATTGTTTTTTTATGATTAGTTACTATGATGTCAGTGAAGGCAATATCAGTTCCCACTTCAGATCATAAACTGGTGAGATAGTTGGATGACTTGTTTTTAAATTATCCCTTCATTCCTCTATATTAATATATTAGGAATTTGTTTCCTTCTAAAATATTATTATATAATTATAAATTATATTTTTAATGTTTACTATTATTTTGTGCATACATGTAGAGTCTTTAAAGATAATGAAACCTTTTTCTGTAAATATATGGATTGTTGGGTTCACTTTATATTTATTTAATCTCTAACATATAAGATAGAGTTGGTTATTCTCAAGGAAAACATACTATTCAGTTTTTTCAATAACTAAATTGATTAAATCACTCATCAATTGTATATAGAGTTCTTTGTTAATATTTTCCAAACCGTAAGTGTTGTAGAGTTCTCCCATGGTAATAACACTCCAATTTGGGCATTGTAATGCTATTCAGTTTAGAGTTACTACATTTCTAATCCAATATTCAAGATCCAACCCATGATGCACAACTTATCTATCCCCATTAGTATGTCCCTGACCTTATATGGATTATAAAACATAATGTATACTTAGGTATTAAGATTCCTTAGTAGTGTTTGAGTAAAATTATATAGGCCAGCCCAAATGGTCTCAATTTGAAATATAGAATGAACATTGAAAGCATGTATTGATATTACTAAATAATAAATAGTAATAATAAAAATAAATAATATCACACACTCAAGTGCACAAGAAGGCACTCGAGGTGCGACCATACATGATTTGTCTAGTGATGGGGTATATCAAAATGTATCACAATAAAATAGAAGGAAAAGATAATTCCAATGCCTTTATAGATATTATCCAATTGGGTGTCTCAACCACTATAAGTAAAGATGGAAATAATATGGTATATGTCTTCCTCTTCATATATTTTTTCCACAATGCATACACCCTGACCATAGATTTTATTTATTTTATTATAATGGTGGAGGTAGGCCCATTTATCTTTCACTCTCATCTCATCGACATCTTTACCATTGTATAGTGATATAATGTCAAGGGTGAGAATGAACATTCATATATGGTCTTAGATCTTTTGATTCCTAAACCTATATCAACACTATATAAGACCAATGAGAATATAGTATTATATATGACAATATCAACATTCTTTATCATGATCATAACAAAAAAATGTCATGGGAAAGGGTAAAAGTGGCCCCAATCGATACAGTCTCACCCCATGGACATCTCATCCCATGATCAGGATAGTGATAAGAATAATGGGAATAATAAAATAGTCATATCATTATCTCATATTAAAATCATATTGATCCAAGATTGCCATAACATGAAGGAAAATGGGAAAAAATTTCAAATAGTGGTCTCAACTCACAAGCAACTCAATCCATCTCATAATAATATAAATCCTAATGATATTCACCCAAATACCCGTAATGATACTAGAAAAATTATATCTTCATCTCTTTATATCAATGTGATGATAAGAGTAAAATAAGACCATATTTATATTTGTTCAACCTACATGTATCTTGACCCATTAATATTAACTGTTTATGGGTATTTATTAATAAATTTGAAACTAAAATAATTTATGATAAAAATACAATGCCCTTATAATCATTATTTAGTTGTTATTCACATATAAAACAACATTCAACAATTAAATTCCATTATCTAAAACCATTTAGACTTCTCAGTAAAGGGGAGAAACTCTTCCACCTCATACATTTCAACTATCTAAGAGAATTAAGTTATCTCAAAACCATATATTTATCTAATCTATAATAACCATTATAATGAATACACAACCCCATATTAAAGGAGGTATCTTATAACATCAAAATATCAATTCAAGGAAACCATAACTAAAGGGATTCCCCCATAAGGATCCTATGTATATGATTAACACACTTCTATTTCTAGACTAATGATATCAGTATACATGGAATTCAAGTACAATATTCAAAGGTTCTATTGTTTCCTTATGCATCCTTAACCAACTCATACGGAATATAGAAAAATAATTCAAATTAATTTCAAGTGAATCAAATCTAGGAAACAATACTTCATATCACACATCACACAAAACATGTATACAACTATGGTAATGGTTAGTGAAAACCTACATTTTATTAATGGAAGTGTCCCCCAAAAATATTATTTGAAGATTCAAAATGAAATTATTTCTTTATAAATATTTTTCAAAATCGATAAATTTTTGAATAGTCAATAAAACAATTAAAATAGTGAGAAATATTGGACAAGAGAGAATATGAGGGATAAACATACCCATGAAGATCCCATAGGGGAGAACACACATTAATATAGCAACAAATGAGGTTTATATAGCCTATAGAAGTGAGGAATGAAGGGATTGAAAAAAGGTGGTTGGAAAACTCATATAAGTTATAATAAGGGGAATATGTCAATTTATGAGACATCATAACAATTTAATTCAAAACTAATGATTTCAAAAACTATTTGGGCCCCATCTTAAATCATACTGTCATGTTTTTGTACCCTGATATGTGGAATCCCCATCTCCCCCAGGAAGCCACATAATAGTTACTAGTGTTGATGTATTTTCACATCATGGGACACAATAAATCAGAAAAATCAATAATATGATATTGTAAATCCAATTTACACCATATATGTATGAAATATAATACTTAACAATATAATAGTTAAAAAATATTACAAAATATCTGAGATACAATTTAACAAATACAAATCTATCGACTTGGTACAACTCACATATCATAAGATTATGAACGTCTGATCACTCGTGATATAATAGTTCCAATAATAATAATATTTACACTCTATCAAATATCCATATCATCCATCCTACTACTAAATCCATGATCTCCATCATATTTACATTTATGATCTTCGTTGATAGTAGGAAAAAGTACACAGGTATTATATAATGAATGATTTTTGTATTAGATAGTATGGTCATAGCATGTAGTGAGTTTACATCATAAACATCGACTATCAATGTGCATAATAAAAGTAAATTTTATATTATTTTACAGCTATAGATTATGTAAGAAGTTATAGCAATGATCGGTAAAGTTCATGATTTTTATAGGAAATTAAAATCCTTATATATATCTATTGTTATGAAGGAAATACACATGTCAACAAGATACAATACGCATATTCAATGAAAGAATCCTATTCATGTATGGACTCTATATGAAATAAAATTATATTTCATTAAAGCTATATGATGGAATACAAGAAGAAATAAAAATCACTCAGGTTGTAACTGTATATCAAATACTCCGAATACCATAGCTATGAGGAAGATAGATTTGATCTGATGAAAGATCATTCACCTTAATTCCTACCATGCGAGAGAAGGTAGGATCAAAACTTTTTAGATTTGGTTTTCTAGTGCCAATATCAATTTACATATGATTAATAGTATATATTTAAAGGTATGGATTTTTTATAAAAACATTTCATATATTGATCATTTCTCTACATTTCTAATATGTGAAAATAAGTTTGAATATATATTGAATTAAAATGGTAATATTTTTCCCCTTATATGATGAGAACTTCAAAATTCTACAATTACATTATAAAAAATAGACATTTTGTATGATTCCTTATGATTTGGCATAGATAATTAGGATACCATGTGTGAGTAATACTATGTAGATTAGATTTCATTTCATGAAGGTATTAGTTACTAATCTTCATAAAAGGTTAGTATGAGGAAAATAATTCGAAAAGGTATTTCATATGTCATGTGTTAGTTTATAATCTTGTACATGGATATTTGTAATATTCCAAAGAAATTGTAGTATCCCAAACAAGGCTCACTCATAAGATTCCAAACATGTTCTCCACATGGCCTCAAACATACCTCGGCATACACCGAAGGCTGTCACCTATCTATAAGATCCTATGTTGTTTCAGTGGGGAGACTATTACCTTGTGTAAGAGTTTATCATAGAGGTAAAAAGTAATGATAAGCATCGAGAATAGTAATGTGTATTCATAAGAGGAATAATACTAAACCATCTAGATATAATAAATATGGGGAGGCTAAATTCATATCATATACAAAAATGATGATAATTTCATGGTACTAATCAAAAGGTGGTACACATCAAATACAGTGGAATAGATATATACATCATTATATGAAAAATTTAAAATGAACAAAAAATATCTATGATAGCATTATAATAACAGCCTTTTTCTTTACACAGATGCATCATCCTAGGACAGTAACCTAGGCATCTAAAGTGGGATACATCCAATTTTTCCTAACTATATCCATACGGTTATTTTATGTTCAAACTGGTGTCCTGAAAAATAGGTGATATATACTCATTAGGACTCTACCATAGAAATCTAGAACAATATAGTCCATTCATATACAATAATAAGTGTATAGATAATAATGATTATAAAATTCGAAGTAAATAAATAAATATAATCTAACTGGGTACCTCATGGGAAACCTGACCGATACTACTTACCTCATCCTATGTTGAATTTATCAATATAGATTTCACCATGAATATACATGTATGTATATAATCGTGAATATATATCAGCCTAATATATGTCAAGTATAAATCATGGAATAATACCAAGAATTATGTATGGCATGGAAAATGTGTCTATAGTATTAGTTAATTGGTATCGTATTCTCCTCCAATGTGTTCCATAAAGAATAAATCTGTTTTCCTCAAGGTTAACTATAATAAGAATCTCAATAGGAGTCCATCCAAGTAACCTATATAAAGACCCATGTATCACTCACAACATGGTATAAAGAATAACCCTCTTAGTCTGCCCATGGTCCACCATATCTGGAACATGGTATCACCCATGGAATTCTATGATATTAATGAGTACCAATCCTATCCATGGTAATCCACTAAAAAACCAGGTATCACTTATGTAAATCATAAAGGCATCTGCTCAGTTGGCCCACCCATGGGTTTCTTTAAATATTCCTTGTATCACTCCTTATGTGTTGAAATTCGATTATATCTTCTATTTTTTTAATCTCAACATACCATTAAAGGTGGTCATCCTTTGATATTGATTATTGGGCTTATAGTATTAAAATAATCATTTAAAACTCATTAAATTTAACTACATTGATATTTAGGAGGAGGATTCTGTATGGTATAGCCTATGGCACAATGGTGTAACACATAAAACATCATAAAATTTGGGTAAAAAACGATACCACACACCATTGGTTTGTAGAACTCTCCTCATTTAAAATCATTCATTAAATCAATCTATAATTGATTAAATTGAAAAAAAACAAATTTTTTAAAATAGGATATAATATAACACACCACAACAGTTCCAAATATGGAGAGATATACATATAAAAGAAGGAAGTGGAATGATAAGAACTTACTAAAACACATCTATCAAATGAAACCCGAGGAATCAAAGCTTAAATGAGGGAGAAACTATCATACCTCATATGAAATTCATTATCTATTCGATGATATTTTTATGATACTACTCAAATTTTTCATATATCTCCAACTCTATATCCTCAAATATAAACGATTAAGGTAGGTGAAGATAATAATTTTGAAGCAGTGATACATAGAATATATCATGTAGGGACCATTACCTCTAATGTAAATCAAACTGATAGGCTACCTGCTTGACCATATCCAAGAACATAGATAGCCTTATGTAAGGATGTGATATCTTACCCTATCTCTAAAACCCTCTATAACCTACCTAGGAGAAAGTATCATAAATATGTTTTCTATCATCTCGAACTTTATATCTTATTGAAGAAGGTCGGTATAGGACTCCTATCAACACCATGATATATACATAATATTTTGAATAATATATACTAACTTAAAAGCCTCAAAAATGATATAAGGTCCTAAAAGAGTTTTCTAACATACCTTTAACCATCACATGTTTTAATGGCATATCCTACCATATATGGCCGAATAGGGATCCATGTGAATAGTTTCTTAAAAGCTATTATAGTAGTCAAACACAATGATAGGTAGGTACTTCCCTAGGAACCTACAATTTCAAAGATGATTACTTAAATTATCACCTCTAACACCTATATCATGTGCTGAAATTGAACATCGGTCTAAGGGTTGTATGTTCATCATAGATACACTTGTGAAACTAGTATGATCTATAAACCATGCTAGAATAATGATGTAAAATGAGCATACCTATCTGATATAATAGTATAGGGAAAACTATGATGGCATATAATCCCCAAAAATAAAATCATCCCAAGATCATCTAATTAAAAAGACTCATTAATTAGAAAAAAAATTGTGTGACCTTTTTCCACCTGTTTATGATCACCAATACCAAAACACTTCTATGGGAGGATCTCAAAAGTCACATTGCAAAATCAATGTTGAAATCATCCCATTTACAATAAATAATGGATATATGTTGTAAAATTTTAGTAGGCCACTAGTGATCTACCTCCACCTACTGATAGGTGGAACATCCTGTGATAAACCCTATGATCAGTTACTTGAACCCTAGACAACAATACTAAAGTCAAACGTCTCGAAAAATATCTATAAGCCCATGATTTACTTCCCAAAATGAGGCATGAGACTTGTACTTCAATTATTCTCATATGTATTATGAAACCCAAATACATTCATGTATTTTCATAATCTATTTCATGACAATATCCTAAGTAGGTGGTGGGCCTCTCGAAGTGGTCATTTTTACGTTAATTTGACTCATGTGGTATCAACTAATATGATACACACACCAAAACATGGTCTCCTTACATAAAAAACAATCTTATCCTAATTCACAGTGCATAAAAATAATGTTTATTCCTTATTACAGAATTTGGGAGAATTTGGATTAGAACTGAAGTAAGTTTCCCTTTAAACTCTTAAAAGGCTATATCACTTGCAACTAAAAATAAAAACTGAACACCATTTTTATTTAAGACCATGAGAGGTGACTATAGGAATAGAAATTCATTAAAAAATTTCATCAATAGATATCCAACCCCAGGGAACTACAAATTTCAACTCTATTCTTGGGATACTACCCTCAAACTATGGTGCTCACAATTTTAGGGCCCATTAATACATCTTCTTTTGGGATGATGTTATATAAGAAGTGAACCTTATCGACCAAAAATATGAATTTGGTTATATTATCATTTATCTAGTTCCCTTTTTTTGTGTCCAAAATGATCTTAATATATTCATCATGGTCATGTCTAGTGTGATAATATACCAAAATATCATTAATAGATACCTCCAAAAATAAATCCAGATAATTGTTTAAAATATGATTTGTTATAGAAATCAAAACTATTGTCATGCTTATAAGACCAAATATTATAACCAAATACTCATACATTCCATATCTAATATGGAATTTTTTACATGGTATTTTCATGGTATCACATGCACCTGATGGTAGCCTCACCTTAAATAGATCTTAAAGAAAATAGTAAATCCCTGATTACGTTCAAAGAGGTATTCAATAAAAATCAGTGGATACAATTTTTTAATTTTATGTTGGTTCAAGTAGAAATAATCCAAGAAAATCATCACATTTCAATCTTCCTTCTTGGTGAATAGAATAGGTAAGCCTCATTAAAAAGTATTGGGTCTTATAGAACCATTATATTTAAAAACCTTTACCTACTTCTATAGATGATGAAGGTTTTTATATTCCATCCTGGGAAGAGTAATGTAAAACGGTGTTTATCACTTCCCTAAATCGAAGGGGGACTCCAATACTTTAACATAATGTAACCCAATGAAGTTTTTAGGGAAAACCCCTCAGAAATGATCCACCACTAGAATAAATTTTATATTCCAAATTCCATAATATCTTATAATTATATTAACCATATGGGATTTCACTTCTCTATTATTAAAATAAATAACACCCTATGATGATGTGAAAGACACCCTCTAGAAATATCAATCAATGTGATCATGATAATTCACTATAAAGTCCTCTATGAGTATGATGTGAGAACATGTCATGTTGAGGACAAAAATATCCCATAAAAAATGATAATATCCTATCTCAAGGGTAAATAACATACATAGACGTACACACATTGTTCATATCCAAAAAACGTCTATCTAGAGTTCTCAATCCAGATAAGTACTCTATCTCTAATCCCATAATTACCCCAACTACCAAAAATATGAAGTGATGTGAATCACTTGTATTTAATTAGAAGGAAACTTACATGAAGGATACTAGAATAATACCATTCATTGTGGAATACCCTTGACACTACCCCTTCGATGTATCCTGGACTGCATAAATATGGCCATATTTATGTCCCAGATGTGAAACTTAACTAATCTAGGAAGGTTTAATCTATTGGAATTATACATCTGATGTCTGGATATCTTGGACACATCCACTTCCTCATACTGACTGACCCATGGTATCCTATCTTCTAACCTGATATGAAGCTAATGATTTTGTTCTAGAATGTTGATTCCATATTGATCCCTCATAATTAGTAATTGGAGGGGAATTCTAGAAACAACATTGATGGTTCCTAATACTACCAACATCATGGCACTTAATTGGGTGCATTACACTCTGTTGATTTTATGGCTTACCCTACTGAATTGGTGGAACACTACTTAATTACCGCGGAATTTCATCTGATGGGAACTATCCCCATGGGTAGACTTAAAATGACATTTGCAACCTCTAGCTAAACTACCTCACTATCTAAATGTTGAAAACCCTAGGATCACACTCCCATCCTCCCTTATGTTTCAATTAGTTATGAGGGCCTAGTTCACTATCTCTAAAATTATTTTCATCCAAAAGGAATATTCCAATAAATGAATGGTGTATATAGTAACATCTTTAAACCATCATATTTTTCTCAACTCTTCACTAGAAACGTTTAATGATAATCATGGAATCTTAGTGTAATGATCTAAGTTACCCCTCGCATACATAACACCCTTCTATATGATGATAAACTCTATATCACAATCTAATTTTATTTTCTATTGGAATAAGTATTCATAAATGTCAATATTTAAGTTCTCATAGACCATAAATTGATGTTGACTAGCATGGGTGATAACATCCCAGCAATGCTTGGAAGAACCACTAAAAATATACATTGTTAACTGGATGCTCCACACTGGATGCGTCCCCAAATTCTCAATGATTAATAGCATGAACTCTATCAATGACTCAACAACAAGAGGACTTCCATCCCTAATAGGTTTGGAGGATTTTTATGCAGTAATTATCATATCATCTCTTCTATTGTAGGGTTAGGTCATGGGTCACCCTATAATGAGTGTATGAAGCCTACTAAACTCTTTTGGAACTATGAATTGACACCCATAGGATGATTAATATCAGTTTCCTCATGTGGAACCACCGGAGGAAATAATCTAGGCTAAATTCCCAACTCCTATAGATTATGTTATTCACTACCTTCCCCTTACACAACTAGTGGATTTAATGGTGAAATAGATCTAAAAAAAATTTTATTAAATGAATCATAATTAGAAACATATATAATTAAATATTACATATATTACAATTGGAATTCATATAATCAAATCAACTAACGCCTTATCCCATGGAACCAGTGGTCCATGGATCAAACATGGAATAATTGGTTAATTAAGGTTCTATCCTCAATCTATTCGGTAAAACACCATTTATATACATGCATAAACACTAATTAATCCAATTATTTCATCCGTATAAAAAACATTAGATAATTTACATATATAACAGTCATGAAACTAGTAATATGTAGTATACAATTAACATAATGAATGAAATAGGTAATAATTATAGATAATGGCATAATAATATACATGTGAATTCTGAAGTGATTATATGATAAACAAGATGATAAATCTTTACCAAAAATTCTCATTGAAAAAGAATCCCACAATCATATTGTATGTAATAATCACTCCACACAAATGTTTTTCATCCAATAGTGAAATCAACCCAATTGTAATAAGAGTAACCTAAAATAGAAATATCGCATCCAATGTAATTTGGGTTTCCATTTGTCAAGGGTAAGATTATACCATGAAAAAACCAATTATCAAATTCCAATAAATTCCTTCTATCATTTATAATTCCCAAATAATATTAAAAAATAGTATCTTATAAAATATTGTAGCATTCTAAAAATATTTTACCGATAGGTAATCAAACCCGATCGGCCATATGACCTCAAGTATGCCTTCCCATACACCAAATCCCACTGACTACTATAAAGGGTTAGTGATGGTATAGTTGAGAGATTATACCTATTTGATCATATTATATAACAGTTTGATGTAATAATATTAAGTAAATGAAATAGTAATAATCAATATGGAACAGAATACTAATAAAACATATAGATTTAATAAATTTTTTGAAGAGAGTCGATATCATATAAAAAATGATGATCGGGTCATGGTAATAATCAAAATGGAAGCCAATTGGGATAAAGAGGTACAAAAATATACAACATGTTATAAAAAACACATTAGGGTCCAAAAAAGTCTATGATAGCATCACGATTATAGGCTTGGTAATTTTTACTCGTACTCACATATAGGAATGTAAGTCAATCATCCAACACTAGAAGATTTGATTTCCTCTACCCGTAACCATTATGTACATTCATATACCAACTGGTGGCCCAAACATGGTGTGAGATATACTCAGTAAGCAACCAACAAGAGCATGGAGAATACTCAATTATATGCATACTAAATTAAAAGTGTGTAGGAAATAATGAATATAAGATATTAGTAACTAAATAAATCATATTGGATATGGATCCTTGGGGGACATATGACTGATACTACCTTCTTCGATCTAATCCAAATTTCCCTGAAAAAATGTCATTGTGCATGTATATTTAGATATTTATGTGTGTGTATATATATATATAGACATCATATAATTCATGTATAAATCATATACTAAACCTAATCATGTTCTTTGTATTGAAGAAACCAACCCCTTTTAATTAATATGCAACAAATTCTCATCCAAGAAATTTTGTAAAGTAGGAATCTAGGTATTGATCCAAGTGAACTATTAAAACCTTCACAATAGGAGTCCATCCATTACAGAGTTAAATGGTTCCATGTATTAATAATAGAATTGTATAAATCATACCTCCATAATCCTATCAATGGTTTACCACATTGAGTAGGAGGTATCGCTCATGACTTTCTATCGTAGAAAGGACAACTAATTTTATCCATGGTAATTTCCTAGGGAATAGGTTTTCACTCTTATGAAGCATAAATACATCCACCCAGAGGTAATGTCCATGGTATTTGATAAATAACCCATGTCTCCATCCTGAACTGTTGATATTAATTTATAACTTCTATTTGTGAAGAATGAAGAGCCATTCTAAGGAGTCCTTAACTCAGACCCGTGTATCACCCTCATATTGATATAAAAGAATGGTGATAACTAGACTTAAACATGTACCACTAAGTAATACATTTTAGTCATTCTGTACATGAAATTAATTTTAGTTAATTCAAGATACCAATTGATGGAAAAAGGAATGTACCTGAGTTCCACCATTTTCCATTAGTCACATTTAAAATTATATCACACTCACGATGAGAAATTAAAAACTAATCAAAATCTGAATCAAATTATTTTCATATCATGAGGATCCTAAAATTTTAAGGATATAACACCCTTTGGGGTGGAACAAATAAATTTGGTAACCCTTAAACATTGATTTTTGGGTTTCTGGTGCATGGAATAATGTCTTACCAAAAAAACAATAATTTATGAAAAAATAACTATAAAACATGCATTTAGTTTTCTGAACTCTATTTGTATGCTTTCTTCCATTACATCGAGAAGTAGTGGAATAAATAAAAAATTAAACAAATGCCCCCAAAATATGACATATTAACTAACATCAAAATAGCTACAAAGATAGATATATAACCCTATAAAATAAGTAATATAAATAGATATCTTACTAATATTCATCCAATGAAAATGGCTTTGAGGAAATCTGAGATTAGATGAGGGAGAAATATTGAAGACATTATTTAGGCGAGTATTGATATTTAATAGTATAAGGGGGTGCTACATGTAGTAAGAAGGATCAATTAATGAGGTTTTATTCCACTTTTAAAAATAGTTATTACATATTTATTATGTGTATGGAATTAATGTTGTGAATTCCCTGTGTTTTATATTTCTTCCTGAAAAAACAAGTATACTCCATGAATAGGATGCATAGAGTGCATTGAATTTTCATCCAAAAATTAATATTCTTGGGTTTTTTCTAGAATGGTTAACATCTTGAATTGGTTCCAAAACCAGAATTAATCACCCCTACTACATTTCTTTTTGAAAAAAACTGATTAGTACAATGGTGCAGTTATAGGGATCTAATCATAAATAAAGACATAACGTGGTTTTAAACAAATTAAAATCAAACCATACCTCTCTAAATGTTTATCATGTTACATACATTATATAATATTAACTATTTTTCATGATTCATAAGCATTTAGGTATTTTTAAAAAATTTGACAACGTATTCACATTATGAGGTAGGATGCATTGGATCTGACAAAAATAGTATTTAATTAATGAATAAGTTATGAAATGATTTTTCCCTTACATTTTAAGGAAGATAATATCTAATCCATTTTATTGAAATGAAACCAACACATTTAATTTTGTGTCCATTGTGTATTTATGAGTTCATTTTAGAAGTAAAAAATAGGAATTTCGAGCATATAGGTTGATGATTTGATCCTGAAACCCTCTTATTAAGATAGCTTTTAATGGGTATTATATTACAAAAATATGAATGATTATGTGGTTTTAAAATTTATAATGTTATAATCTTCTTCTTTGAAGTCTTTAAGTATTTTAGAAACTAATATTTCACTTTAGGTAAAGTCATATAATGCCACTAATGAATAATCTTATAGTATTACACACTTATGGTTTATAAATATCTAAATTAAAATCTATTTGAATTTTATTATTGGAAAAAATATTATTCGATAGAATGAGGAATAAAGTTTTTTAAAAAATATAATAAAATATTAAAATAAATATTTATCCTAATAAATTGAATATTATATAAATACATTTAATTTTTAATAGTTAATTAAAATATTTATTCAATAATTCAATAAATGTTTTAGAGGTAGAGCGGAATGATTTTTGGGTCTGGTGATAAATATTTATTTATTGTATTGAAAAATAATATTTATCAATGCGTGATCTTCCACATGTATTGAGATAAAAAATAAGAATAATTATTATCATTATATGGAATGGTATATATATTGGAATTAATATATTATTATGGGCCTTTTCACATTGAATTAATATTAAACCATAGTGTTGGTTCTATAAATACTATAAAGACCCATGATTCCTATACCTGTATATTATATCTTTTTAGATAGATATTAAATAAATTACACAAAAACGCGCCTAAGGACCATAATGATATAGTGTATTTGGATACCAGTGAAACAATCAATTAATTTAGTGTTTGATATTCAACATCTCTTAAAAATATCTTCTCACTAAACAATCCTCTTATGAATTTAAAAACTAACCCATTCTTCATAACATTGGGATGGAAAATAAAGGGTGCGCATAGATGCTCGGTAAGGGTAAACATAATGGATATCACTCAATGATCATATAAATGAATAATATTTGCATAAGGGTATGTGATCATGATAACAATCATTTAATTTCATAAAAAAACTCTCAAATATGATTAACATGATTCAGGAATAAAACCTTATCATTTTTGAAAATTTAGCCCATAAGGGTGATAAATCAACATAAACCAATCTAGAACACGAAGCTCATTTCATAAAATTTTCACACCATCTTAAAAATTTAACACCATTTCATATGTAAAAGTTCACTACCAAGACCATCAACATAGTGGATCAGGACATCTCACCTACTTCCCATTATGAATCTAGAAACCCATGTTTCCCATAGTGTATAGGGACACAACAATTACCCATAGTGGATGCAGTATATTGACATGTTAACCATTGTTGTCTCCTGATTGAAAAACACTTACCCAATGCATTTGAGTGACATATATGTCCCAACCATCTCAAAACGAAATATTTTTTTTCATAAGATCACAAAAGATTAATTATATCATAACCCATTAAATGAAATTGGTTTTAAAAAAAATTTCATGATATCATAACATTTGAAAAAGATATAGTTTTTAAAAGCATTCAATCATTTCATTATTGAATAAGCCATGAAGATAATAAGGTTTCATAGAAATTTTAGGATGGTAGAACTCATGGAATAGAAATAGGTTACATTAACATCACGTCATTAGAAATAGAATCCATTTAGAGAATGAAAATGATGTTATCGTCATATCATATCATAGTAAATCTTATGTAACCTCAAATAATATAATATAGGATGGAGAATTATTTGGAAAGAAAAATAAATTGTAGTGATTCATGGGGAAAATGACCTATCATTAAATTTTCTTAATAAAAATAGATTTAAAAAATAGTTTGGAAATTCTTTTTCAATGAGACTAAAAAAGAGAATTTGTAATTGAATCTATAAAAATAATTTCAAAAATTTCTTGAAAAAAACAACACTTACATTTTAAAAAACATATTTTAAAAAATAATACATTATAAAAATAATTTTCCATGAAAATAAACATAAAAAAATAAAGAAATATTTAATGAAAATATTGGTTAGTACTGAATGAAATTTCATTCATGTCATAAATTATAAAACAATGATTTCTTCCTCATCATTCGTAAAAGAATAAAAAGGAATCATTTTTTAAATTAAGAAAATGATTCCTTTTAACAAATATTAGAAAATAAATAATGGGTACAATTTACTTTAATAAAAAAAATTATATAAATTTAAGAAAACTTTTGATTATATTTTTAGAAAACATGGTTCTCTAATAAAACATTTTTGCAAAAGAAAATATGAATATTATTAAAGGCATTAATTTTGAACTATGGAATATGTGAAGTGAGGAATAATAAGGGAAAAAATTAATTATTATCAAATAAATATAGGAGAATAAAAGTGATGTGTTTATTGAGAGCTGGATCTTAAGATTTTATCATCATAATATAGTCACAATCAGTCCTGATAAATGTTGATATTGATGTATAAATTATTTAACACTTTGGTAACTATGAAATGTAATCCCCTTCAAATAATCTCAGTAAAATAAACATAAAATATCTTGAGGAGTAATAAATTAACCATATTAAATCTCAATGGGGTTGTTTTTACACCTTAGAAAAGATTATAGTTTTATTACAAAACCATATGTCTCAAAGAAGGATAATTGAGATAAAACCACTTACAACATTAGTAATATCTAAACCATAAACCCCCGTGAAAGATAGATCATTAATCGGATACGATAAACTACAAAAGTATAAGCGAAAGAATCATAAAATAAATTAATTTCAAGTATATACACCATATAAAATAATCACGTGGTGATCTTGGAATCATTCTCATAGAATAATATAAGTGATATGGAAATCCATTAATATTTTTTTGGACCTCCATTGTACTCAATAGAACCACCTCTTTTTCTTATACCCTTATTATGATTGAACTAAAATCCATAGTTGGATAGATTTATGTCCAAACATAGGCTTCTATTTTATTAGGAAGGAATTTTAGAAGTGGTTTTGTCAAGTAATCATTAAAAGAAAAGAGTTTGATGGTGTGTATAAGGGAAAATAGGGAGTGAACATTTATTATTTAGGAGGGTGCCTTTTTTAGACACTCAAAAGTAGTCATTAATGGTAGTTAAACCCCACGACTTGTGTCCCAAAATTTTAAAATAATTTCTAGTAGTGATGATATGATCAAAACACACATCCACCACAAACAAAAAAATTAAACATGTCGTCCCTTATCCATTATGTTTTACCCAATTTTATCATTTTAACTTTCAACATGATAAAATGTTTTTCTAAACTAGGTAATTAATACCTTATGATTAAAATAAAATAAAAAATTATATAATTTATACAATTTGATTATAAATATAATATATAATTTATGAAAGAGAAATTCAATGTTTGTGGAAAGTTAATTTTAACATAAGTGCATCTAATGTAGAAAACCATGTTTTAACCATAATCCTAACCATTAATATTTTTCTATTTTCCCTAATAATTTTGTTAAAAATTAATTTTTTATGATTATATAATATAAATTATTCTAATTCAAAATATGGATTCTATTTCTCAAAAATCCATTCAAATAAGTGGAAAATAATTAATTTAAACTTATTCCTATAGGCGTGATGAGAAAATGGATTTTGAAATGGAAATGTTCAAAGTATTACAATATTATTATATATAAAAACAATATAAACTTGATTCCAATGACCTAAATTAGATTTATGGACGTATAAAAGAAATTAATTTACCTTAAATAAAATATAAAATGTAATTTAACTTTATATATAAATTACGAAAAGGTAGTTTTGAATTTAAATTAAGTGTTTTTCACTATACATCAAAGAACAAATTTTTTTTGGAAAAATCCCATTAATTCACTGTAAGATAATTTTGAAATTATTATTTATTTTTTTATTATCTTATGAAATTATTTTTCTAAAAGTGTGAAAATATTAATTTTATTACTATTCACAAAATAAAATATAAAACATTTGTTAAGGAAATATAATTTTCAACCCATATAATTACTTTACCAAAAACTAACTACTTTTTAATAAATATGATTCATTTATATAAAACAATTATAAAATGTATTTATAATAAATTTATTACTATTCATATCATTATTTTTTAGGGTTATGTTATAACAGTTGTGTTTATATTACTATATTAATAATATATCATGGTTGTATTAAAAATGAGTGTCGTGTGTAGCACAAACAAACATAGTGCTCAATGTAGAACTATCTTAAATAGAGTTGTGTTTAATGAAATTTAAACACATTTATTCATAAAACATAAGCTAACATTAGTGTATTGTTTAATTGAAAATATCATATATATTTAATTTCATTGAAAAAATAATAATTCATAAAATCTTGATGGGTTACATTATACCCCCTAAAAATTAATTTCGATATTTCAATTTGTCTCAACAATCAAAGGTTTAACATGTAAAAATTACTTCATAGAAATCCACATTGTAAAAAGTGTTAATAAAACATCCACTTGGAATAAATAAAGCTATGTGATAAAGCCTTCAATAATAAAACATACCAGGTTTCCGAGTAGGAGAACATATGTGTGATGTGAAAACATGGACATATAATAGAAAACTAACACCTAAAAACCGAATGAGTGTGATAGAGATCATTAATTAGATGAAATTTGGAGATCTTGATAAAGTTAATGACAAAAAATCCCTAAACCAACATGTTTGGAAAGAGGCAATTGATTTCCTCATATATAACAATAACCCAAATATAATTTATTCCAAGATACATTTCATATTATTGGGGAATTCTTTTTCAATCTAGAATTAGAAAATTTGAAAATGCACATAGATGGTATTTTTTCCATAGGCATAATTTTATCCCTTGGATGATCCTTGGTCAATTTCTACTTCACCTATAAACCTAAGAGTATAGTTATTTTCATGTCTGAGGTACTAAATAAGATACATTACAGAATGAAAATAAATTCCTTCAATCTCATGATAATTAAATGATAATGATGGTTATCCAATATGAATATGTCTTCATATGGTGAATTAATACATTATTCTCAAAAACATCATCAAAATTTCAAATTAAACTAAACCATAAATGGTTAACCATATAAACATTCCAATTGTTAAAATTTATAAAGTACCACTTGATTTTCACTAAGAGAATATGTGAATACCTTCATCATGTATTCTTTTGAAACATGTTAAAAACCTGAACATCCATAGAACATTATTGGAAACATACATGATTACTCTTTACTTATATAAAACACATATTATTTTCTATATTCCATAAATACCAAAATGTTGTAAACACCATCCATGAGAGCATAAACTTCTTTTTAAAAATTAACAAATTAGTTCCATGTTAATCATTACTATAAAATTTTCTTATCCAAATCCATCAACAATTTATCCCAACATCATTCTCTCAAAATTAAAATCATATTAAGAGTTATCTTGTGTTAATAAAAATATCAAGTTTCTATATAATAAATTTTCTAGTATATTTGTACCATTTAACATATTCTTTAAAAACCATAACAAAAAAACTTATACAAAACAATCCTTATATATTTAGTAATTCTAGAATTCCAAATCCAAAATACTTCAATCTCCCATATCCTTATCAAACCATTAACTATGATTTATGATCTTATTATTTAGAACATTCTTCATTTCATATATAATTCATAGACTCTTCATAATCAATAGCAAATGAGTTACTCATAAAACTTTTTTGATTCTCTCCATGAGATTTCTACTAGGATATCAATTCTCAAAATGACTATTCTTTACACGTCTAATGAATTCATGCAAAGATAATACATGTGATAAACCCATATTCCCTTCCATTATGTTTACTAATCATTTAATTTTACCCCATAAATTACTCTATTTGTTTCCTTTTTCACACTCATAACATCTTCTATTACCTTAGAGAACATACCTAGAGTGATTATCCCAACATCTTCCACATATAGGAAACTGAATCTTCTTTCCTCTATAGTATCTACCACATAAACACTCAACTAAATCTATAAATCTCTACTTCTGTGAGTTTAAGAGTTACATAAGGTCTACATAGTAAATAATATATCTTCAAAACTTATTACGGATGATCACAATATCCTTTACTATAGAAATCATCACATTTACCTTCTTATCATTAAATTTTCTATCTCATTCAATGTTTACAAATATCCTTAGGGTTTCCACCAATGACTAAAACCAAAAACCATATTCTGATAAATTCTAATCATAATGGGAAACAAAGTAAAGTTTAAAAATCATTATAGGGGGTCTAAACCAAGTCTCATTATTTTAAATCTATGAAATCTGTGTTTTATCTATATTTATTCATTGTCATCTTCTATTTAAATTATATAAAATTTTTCGAAAGTGTTTTTCAATTTCTAATGAATATCCCCTAGGAGTGTTAATATACTTTTTAGAAAGGCATATTATCATGAACTGAGTGATGGTAGAGTCAATCTCAATGATCCCTTTTTAGAGTTATTACCCATAGGTACCTATATGATAAAGCTAAATTCACTTGTAATATCCAAGATGGTATATAATGTATCAGAAACTAGTTGCTCTATTAATTACCAAAATTAAATAAAATTTCCTAAATATCAACATATCCTAAAAATTTTCCTTAGAAATATTCCTACTGATGTCACTAGTGTTTTCTCAGCATAGATTCTGGTGGTTAAGTGGACCTTTCCTTTGATACCAGCTATAGCGACCTGGGATTCTCATACATGGATATTACATTTTTTTTAAATGGAAATCTAATACATTACATAGAAAAACACCTAAGGACTATAATAGTTTACTTTCATTGGGGACTATGTATACATTCATGTATTTTGGTGAAATATCTTCAATAGATCCCATAAATATTGCCTCATAAAAAACTCCTTTGAGGCATACCCTACGCAATCAATTATTCATAACCTAGGGAATGAAACATAATAAAGTCTGATATTAGATTATTAGTAAAGATAAACTTAATATATATCAATCTATTATCGTATAAAAGAATACGATAAGCATAATGGTATGTGATTGTGATCATATATTATAATATTCAAACCTAACATTTCATATATCATAAATATGATTCATGTCATAAAACCATATAATTTTTGAACATAGGGACTATATGGGTGATAATTCATCATAAATCATTCATGTACCATACACTCATGTAATAAAAGTGTGTCACCATCATAAATATTTAAAAAAAGTATTATTTCAAGGATAACTACCAAGATCATCAACAGAGTTGATCTTGGATCCCTTCCTGTTTTCAATTGTTGATCAGCACACACCAATTTCCCATTGTGAATCTGGGCATCCCTATTCCCATTGTGGATCTAGACACACCTTTTTCCCATATTGGATAAATCCCATCAACTTGTGTTCCATTATTATATCATAAGATTTAATTCATTAACCAATGCACTAGAGGAAGATATTGGATCCATCCATTTTATAATAGATTCCATATTTATGGTTTCCAAAATATCATTAAACATTCATCGTATCATAAATCATGAAATGAAAATTGTTTAATAAATATTTCATTATATCATAACCATTTAAAATGTTATTTTTTTTATAATCATTTCAACATAGAATAAACCATTAGAAGAGATAGGTTTTGTAAAAATTTTATCATTGTTTAACCCATGATAGATAATCATGTTTTATAAACATAATGTACTCATAATCATATATAATTTATATAAATAATAAGGATTGTATCAATTGATCTTATCCCCATTAAATCATAAGCAAGCTCAGAGGATTCATCATAGATGGAAAATGAATTTCAAATAAATATCACATGGAACTATTCATGAGTAAAATAAAAAAAATATAAACATAAATTATTAAAAACAAACAATATAAAATATTTTATAAATCCTTTTAATTGAAAATTAACATGAAAACTAATAAATTAATCTTAAAAATTCATTTATAACATTCCATGATAAAAATTTCCTTTTATATTTGTGAAACACTTTTTAAAACATAAAACATTTTTAAAATCATTTTCCTTGTAACTAATAAAGAGAACCTATAATATAAATATCAAATAAAATCATTATCATGATGGTGGGAAATTTTTTTCATGTTGTATATGTTGAAGCAAATATTCCTTCCATATTTTTGGTTAATTCCAAATGGTGATTGTTTTTTAAAACACTATGAATATTACTTTTAAAATAATTTTTAAAAATTAAATCAATGTTAAAAAAATTAATAATTAATATAAATGGAATTTTTAAAAATGAAATATTTTTTTATAAAACATTGTTTTGGATGAAAAAAATTCGATTGAAAATATGATGTAAAAAAAATTTGTGTTAAATATTGACTACATGAAGGAAAAAATTAAGAGAGTACATATATTCTCATGAAATAACATGAGGAGAAGATAATTAGTTAGTTTTTAGATATGTATCATAATATTTGGTTCATTAAAATTAAATTCATGAATAATATGGATTGATGCTAAAATTGTGACATCAACCTATTACAACATTGGTAACAATGAAATGTAATCTTTAAGAAGAAATATCATTAAAATAATCATATTATATCATGAGAATAAATAAATTCATGATATTACATATCAAACAATATATATATATATATAGACTTTAAAATAAGATAGTTTCATGAAATAACCATATGTATCAATGGAGGAAAATTGAGACAAAAATCCATTACCGCTTTGGTATCATTTGAACCACAAACCCCATGAAATTGAATTCTTATATAGGATTTGAAAAACCTAATAATTTTAAGGATAATCATCAAAAAATAAATTAATTGTATGTATATACCAAACATAATCTAAACATGTGGTGAACATGGCTTGTGTCTCCCAAAAAAATAAATGAGAGATGGAAATCCCTTACTAGAATTTTAGAATTCCTTAATACATTCTTGAACCACCTCTTTCTCAGGTATCCTCCTTATTATGGCACCAAAATCAATATAATGATTGATTTATATAAAAAATAATTATTCTAGGATGATAGGAGGGAAGCTGGGATGTTTTTCTGTAGGGAATGGTCGAACCATCTGGTTTTGATGGTGTGAAGAAGAGAGGATAGTAGTGGACCTTAATAATTGTTGACAAGTGGAATTTTATAATATACCAAAAACCATTCAATATTGTGAGGTTAAAATAACCACATGGGCTCAAAAATTTACTAATAGTGTATGGTAGGGATGATATAGTCGAGTGACACATCGAACATACAAAAAAACCCATGTTTTAAAGATGACATTCCTTATTCATTATGTATTTTCACTTTAACCATTTTAACTCTCACCATGGTAACTAGTTTTTTAAAAATAAGTAATTTAACAATTAACCCTAAAATATAATTTCATTGTTAGAAAATATAAAACTACTAATTATAAATACATATTCCAATTTATTAAATGAAAAACCTATGTGTGTGGAATTGTAATTTCAACTCATGCGCATATAACATCAAAACCTAATTATAACCTTAATTGGAGTAATTTATTTATAAATGTGTTGACTAATCATTTATGTAAAAAAATCAACTAAAATGATTGGATAATATAAATTATTTTTATTCAAAATATGTAATATATGTTTCCAAATTCCATTAATAAATGTGGTGAAATTTAATTCAAAATTAATCTTGCAGACTCGATAAGAATGTAGTTTTTTAAAGAGAAAATTATGAAGAGTTTACAATGTTTTATATAAAAATAAAATATAAAATTCATTATAATGGCCTAAATTTGATTAATGGATATATAATTTAACTAGTTCTTCTTTAAACACAATTTAATATATAATTTATCTTTATAAATAAAATGAATTAAATGGATTTTTCAATTAAAATTCATCATTTCTTCACAATTCATCACGAAATAAATCGGTTCATAAAAAAACCAAAATTTTAACCATATCTAATTTTGACATTATTATTTCAAAATTATATTATTTTATCAAAATAATTTTCTAAAATTTTTAAAAACAAATTTTATTAATGTTTAGAAAATGATATAATAACAAATTTTTTATGAAATAATATTTTTGAAACACATACAAATATTGCCAAATATTATGCATTTTTTATTAAATAGGGTAAATTTATGTAAAACCATTATAATTAATATTTATAAAGTAGTTATTACTATCCATATCATAATTTTTAGTGAGTAGGTTTTAGAATTCACATTTATATATCTATATAAATAATATATCATGGTTTATTTAAAACTCAATATCTTCTGTAATGAAAACTAACCCTTTGTTGTGTGTAACAAAAAATTAAAATGGTTTTATTTGTAATTAAATATAAACATAGTGTTTGATGTAATGAAACATAAATTCAATTTTTTTTATGTAAAATATCACATATATTAAATTTTTACTACATTTTATATTTTATTTTATTCATAAAGATGGACAGAAGACTACTTAAACACAACATGAAGTAGAATCATATCAAAGAGGAATATAAAAATGGATTCCATGAGCATAAATTCTCTCTATGTCCGAATATTCTATATTATGGGATCACATTATAGTAAAAATTTTAAATCATAAATCATGAGAAACTGAGGAAATAAGGTCATCCTCTATATGATACCCTTCATGCCATTTTGGGGGGATCGTCACATGACCAGTGACGAGCAGACTGAATTGCTAAATGAGGTAACTAATGGTCTAGTGAGTTGAGGTGATCCCATAATGTGAAGAATTTTTAACCATCGAATTAGTATTAATTTACTCCAGAGATATTTTCTTTGATCTTTATAACTTCAATCCTTGAAACATGGCATATGCTTCCACTATGAGTGAGTCACCTCTCATAAAGGATGTAGAGACATCCATCATTAGATAACCATTTTTATCCTAAATGAAATTCCTTCCTCACAAGTCCCCTAATGAAAAATAACTATCGACATTAATTTTGAAACCATTGGTCAGTGGCTTCCAACATATCCAATGACCTTGAATGGGAGGGCTGACAACAAGAGCATAATTAGTTCTGTTAGTCATTAGAGATTTGAATGATGGAAAAGATACCAATGCGTGATGTTTTTTCCACAGTCTACCACTACAAAATTAATAATTTCTATGAGATATAGGTTTTTTCTTTTTTCAATTTTTGATCGATATTTATTCGGTGTGTTCCATAAGCACCAACACCTATCAATGAGAATGATGGTCCAAGACATCAGTTCCAATGTATTCATCCATGTACCTTCAAACCATTACTAAATATAATCATTTTAATTAGAGGAATGAGATGTTTCTCCCATGATCCATCCTAAATAATTTGAAATACTCTCTTGAAAATCATTTATAATAAAATAAATTAAGTATCTATTCAACTATTGGGTTTTATAGTAGTATCATTCAAACTCTATATGTATTCCCTTGTGATGGAAAATATTTTTCATGTGAAATTATGGATACATACCCACAAGATATGAAAATTATATTTCAAATGAACCTCCATACACCAAATACATCCACCCTATGGGTCCCAAGCATAATAAATATTAATCAACATATCATATTAATTGGTCATAAACTCTATTGAAGAATATCCGCTAAAAATACTTCTATCATGTTTAGGTTTTATGAAGATAATTTTCATAAAACACAATTTTTCAACACTAAGGAAGGATTTGGGGAACTATGGACTAGAAAAATATTGTTGGAGGGCCTATTATTCATTAATAACCCCCAAAAAATCAATGGTGAGAACGAACCTAATTATCATCTCATAAGTTAACATATCTCCATCTACCAATAAATAGTGAATGGCTCTATAAGGTCAGAAAGTTATTTTAAATCATTTTTAAAAACATTGTAGATTTCCAAATGACTAAATGTGGGTATCTAATATATATATTATATATAAAGGTATAAAATAGTGGATATATCCCAATATAATCCCATACAGCCTTTTATACAAGTTATTTATCATCTCGTTTACACACCTGAGTTAGATACCACAAGTAGTGGAATAATTTTTCCGCATTTTCCATAAAACGCAATAAAATCTCCAATAAGAGTGGCAATATAATCTAAAATAGAACATTAGGTCTCAAATATCATTCATAATATATTTTCTAACCTTGATAATTAAAAATACATGCATTGTTATGGAGGATAGAACACAATTTACAATAGTGATCCCACTTCCAAATGATATAAAACTATTCTTCCAATTGTTAATATCATATATAATATTTACCACTATATTCTCTTAATTATTAACACATACATGGACCAAAGAGGTAGGTGGACCTATATATTACATGATAATACTTATTCTATGCATTACCAAGAATGACTAAATTAAGTGGGCTATTCTTTCTGAGAAGCTCCCGAAAATGTAAATTCTACTTTTTTCGTGATTGATTTCTTCAACATTACATTTATAAAAATTATATGTATTTTTATTAATTCCACTTATTTATCTCTTTCTACCATTATAAAAGAGAATCGTATCATCAAAAAACATGATATTGGAGAATCCAAAATATAGAGACCAACATCTGTTGGGAGGGAAAGTACAGTACCTCTAATTATTGTTAATCATCTTAATGATAGAATAACATTCCCAGAATAAAATGTTTTGATAAAAAGGATCACATTTTCCAAACTTCAAATTTATTTAAAAAAATGGAATCTTTTTCCTACGAAAAAAATAATGAATAATGATGAGAATAAGCATTTGAAATGTTATTTAGAATTCTAGAATGAGATGCTCATGCCTGTCCAAACCATCAGAATAGAATTCCATTATAGTCTATCAAAAACCATGTTAATTTCAAGCATGACTTCAATTTTTGATATGGGAGTTTTCTTAATGACATTTAATAATATTTCCTATATGGTTACAATATCCAATTAAATTTATCAATTTTTATTGAAACCCTGATGTTAATAGGAGAACCAAGTTGGAAGATGTATGGAAATTCCTGTATTAAAAAGAATGAAAAGAACATTATAGGGGATGTTTCACATAATAATTACATTAAATTTATTTCAATTAAGAGAGATAAATAGAATATAGGATTATACAAAGGTTGATACCAGTAGAAACTCGATTATGGCTTACCCCCGTGAAATAATTATTGAATATCAAGAACCAGAACATGATTAAGAACATTCCAAGAAGCCACATAAATGGAACTAGGAAGGACATATGGATTGGGATTGAAATTATATTAAAGAATGTTTAAATCCTCTATAAATAAATATTATTCTATTAAGGATCTAATATTCATTTTTTCAAATTTAGAAACTGCTTTGGAGATGCACTCAAAAATACTTACATGGTCTCTAGGGTACCCTTTCTGCATAATTTGGTTAAAATCACCAAGAAGTGAATGAAACATAGAATAATTGAGACCTCCCATGAAAAAAAATCATTAGTAAATTTCCCATTATAATTATGAATATTAAGGAATACATTTCCCCTTTATCTCTTTAATACGTTCCTGGAAGTAGGTCTTGTTATTATCATCCTCCATCAATGATGTTTATTTGGACTATTCTGAAGCCCCAAATTCTTATTTCTATTGAGTATTAGAGAATATGTTACATTTATAAATGAGTGTAGAGTATAGATCATCAGTCCATGTACTTTCAAGAGGAACAACCATTTTCTTTATATCATATTTATGGGAGTAGAGATGATTAACATTATGTTGCTGCATGTTGGACCACTGTAGCAACTCCCCTTTTAGGATTCCTAGCCTATTATGTAAACCAAGAAAAGTAATAACCTTAACAAACAAATTGAAGGATTCTACCAAAACATGGGAGAGGGCATGGATTCTAACCCATATTTTCGATATTTTAATGCAACCATTGCAGTCCTTGTTCCTAGAAGAGTAACCATGATAAGAGATTGATCAGAGATATATCAAACTAGATAGGCCACCATGAATGTGGGATAAGAAGATATGGCGTTGATATTTTCCAAACACGAATCTTAGAAACACTTTATGTGATTTCTACCTTTTTGATTATTACACATGGTATCTTTATCATCTTAATATCCAATATCCATAAGTACCTTTTGTGCCATCAATTAGGAAATGTCATTCCATGCATTCCTAGGGTATACATTTCCACCACTTTTCTCTATGTTTTCTAGAAGAAAGTAGAATTCTCCTCCTAAAATCCAAGGATTTTCACCTATTTTGAAGGATTTTAGGCCCTTATGTAAATCCTCTTTCATCTGAGGGTCACTTTTAGTATAAACTAATGATATGTAGAATCTTGAGATTCCATTTCTAATATTAGATTTGATGAATTTTTTTAAAACCTCAAACTACTCATCATTAATATTTCGTTTACAAAATATTCATATGCTCTAGTTACCAGTATTTATTATCATGAAATTAGATGGATGAACTCAGAAGGAAAATATTTGATCTAGGGGTGACTTTCTTGTTGTTTTAGAACCTCAAGGAGTGAGGAGTTTCTATTTTTTTATCTTCTTAGCGATAAAATTAGGTGTTACCTGTCTTCAAAATCCATGATAATTCTATATTTTAAAGGTAATCATAAAATAAGATGGTTCATGGTATTATAACTAGGAAAAGAGGACCAAAGAGAGTAATATTTTCAATCAGATGGAGATATTTCCTTATGGGATCTGGTTTTGAAACCTGTAGTTGAAAAAGGAAACAGAGGGCATAGATCCTTCAAATCCTCCATAATATTTTTACATTAATGAACATAAAAAATACATTGGATAAAATAACAAGATAATCACAAAATTCCATTGTATGATCTTGATTATCCAAAAGATATATGGGAGGAATCATTGGTTATTGTATAAAATATGGATCCTAAGATCCATAAGAATTATGTTTTGAGATACAACGTAGCTTCCACATCTTGTAAAACACCATAGTTAGAAATTTTTAAATCCATAAGCTGCTGAGGGGAGATAATAATATGATATACGATCCTAAATCAAATATCAACACCAAAAGAATATGACAATATCCTTGGATGAGGTTAATTATGTAAACGAATAAGTCATAACTTACACAGGTCCTTTCAGAATCCTTGGCATAGAGTTGGTGGACGGTTCTATCTATGTAAACTTTTCCAAACTAGTCATTCTAATTAAAAAATATTGGAGAATCTAAACCTATAAAATCTATAATATTCTTGTAGGATAGGATACACTAGCAATTTCCAAAAATCAAGAGAGCCACTCACTCTATAGAATAGTCGATTGAGAATTGGAAAGGGTAAATCTATCTCCTCAAAAATATGTTCCATAGAAGCATCCATTAGACATAAATATTGATCATCTATAAATATGAAAGATTCCATAGTATCTATTATATTCCATAGACAAAATTCAATTTGTATAGGGATAGGGAGCCTTGAAGGTTTATCCAAATTGCTTACATAGAGGGGTCTCACCTAGAATGAAATTCCATTTAATATGGGAACAAATTAAAATGACAATCTCTACACAACCTAGATCTAGATTAACATGCTTTAATGGAACAATTATTGTAAAATATAATTATAAAAATGAATTTCCAGTTGATATCTGAAATCATTTCCCATGAATAAATCCCCACAAGATTAAATGAGGGACTCGAATGCTAGAATGGAATGTTTCTTGAACACAAACCTAGACCCCAAGGATCAATAGTGAAATCCCAATTCTTCCATGAATAACTCAATAATGGATTTTGTAACACCTTAAGCTTTCACAGTACATTTTCCTTTTAATAATGCAATAGATTACATTGTATTCAACTTTGAGATACTAACACACCACGGCCAATAAAAATAACCGTTATGAATTGTAATACCGACTTTTTAATTTTTTTTAAAATTTTATTCTTCAAAATAGACTTCATTTTAAGATTCATAATATAAAAATTTTATTAGGGTGGATTTTGGGTACTTTTCTGATAACTTTCATATATTGATGAGTAGTGAAAAATACTAAATTTTAGTTAAAAACAACTTTTTTAATCAAAATAATTTATAGTGTTAAATTATAAATTTGATGCATTTTTAACAATGAATAGATTAAATTTTTATCATTTAATGAAATATAGGTCATTGAATTTATTTCACATTTAAACTGGACATAATAAAATGTTAATCTTTTTATAGTTATTATTTCTTAAAAACATTCTTTTTGTTTTGATAACGGGAATTAATTTAAAATTAATTTCTAACACTTATGTGTTTTGAATTTGGAAAAATGGATTCCATATTTTGAATCATGAGTTCCAAATAATGTATATAGGTAAATTTTATTTTTAGACATTATGAATAATTACTTCGGTAAATATTTTATTTACAATGGTTAAAGGGGTAAATCCAGTAAATAAGGGTAATCAAATAATATTAAATTATACTAAAATGTTTCTTATTGATAATTATTCATACATTTCGGACCATGGGCATCGTTGGGTAGATTTTGGGACACCATGGACCTACATTATAGTTATAATGACACTTTGTATTAAATAATTTTAAGTATAGTAAAAAATGACATAAACATATATCTTTTAGTAAAATAATTTTTTCATGAGTTTATATAAGTTATCTCAGGGACTATTAATATTAATTTAAAAGATAAAAATATTTCCTACATCATGTTATTTTTTTATAATTTATAGATATAAAATAAATAAAATTATTTGTGACACAATAATGATGCAGGGTTTAGCTCATTAATAAATGATTTAAATAAATAAGATTATAAAAATTTAAATAATATCCATAACCTGTCCAATTCTTATTGGATGATTTTATTTCGAACCTTATTCATGTTATCTTCTAATATAATGTGTTTTGGACCTTTATAAACCGAAATTATTTATATAATAAAATAATATTTTCAAACATTCCTAAAGAGTCGCTCCTCCCCCTTATAAAAAGCCCTCACTTATAACCCATTTCTTACACTTTTGAAGCCCCTTGGATCATCCAAACTCTTCCCAATTAATCTTCTTACACCCGTATTTTCCTATTAGAATCCTTAACTTTGGTAAAAGGTACTTTAGATAATCATTTTGTTTCAAACCAATGGGAGTTACCTGATTTAAAGGTAACATCTCCTCTTAAGTTCTATTATATTATTTTACTTCTCCAACCCCCTAAAATCCCTTTATTAATTTATTTTATAACAACAGCAGTATCATAAATATACTAGGTTGTTTTTATGATATAGATTTGAACTACACTTACACACACCTCCATCTAATGGCTATAGAACATAATTTTTCTATGGACGACGAACTATTGTCTCACAAAACGATGAATGTTCAATCAACTACTACCACCTCTTATGGTGGAAATTAGGTTGGAACTTTAATTATATATGATATTTATTTTACTTATTTTATCTATAAGATTATGAAATTATCTTTTATATCATACCTTTATTCTTTTCATTTTGTATATATACAATACTTTTATCTGAGGAAATGCGGACTACAGCCCCCTCAAAGTGATATGACTCGTTCATACCATACATGAAACGTATAAAGGACGGTGTTAGTGAAATTACATAACATATATAAAATATTATACTATAGTAATAATATACCTATGAATCATTTGATTTTCATTCCTTTTAAAATAATAAAATGAAATGGAGTAGCGTTCCTGCATACGTATGGATTACCGTCTCCATAAACACGGTGTGATTCATTCCCCATCGTAACCATTCAAGAATATATTTATTTTCACTATTATAAATATTATATTAGTACATAATATCATTCTATATATTAATCAAATACATCACATCCTAAACAAACATGACTTATGTAACAGAACATATAATGAAAAACGTACCAGTTAACACCTGAAACAATGATACTACTATAATTTTATTAACAATGAAATATTAGAAGATCAGATATGATATCATATTTATGTATTTAGTTCTTGAATAATTTAATAACAATGTTTAACAACTATATGGGATTTTAATGTACCCTCAACAAAGTAAAAGTACAAGGTAACAGATAATTTCACAGATTCTTTATTATCCGAGGTTGTTTTTACATAAGTATATACTAGGACCTCGTTATAATCCACATCCGTGTTTTCTTAAAAATTAATTTCAAATCATTTTTAATATTCAATAGAATTTGGGTTATTGTCATTTATACCCTTATTTTACCTTATATGTTTTTGAAATTAATCTTTCCGTCATTTTCCAAACAAGGTACATTATGATCATTTCGACAAAATTAAGGTAAGAATGTCTTTTTAAACTTATATGGCAGGTGAGTCTATTTTCTGCCATTTTAACATTGTCGAGGCTTACCATACAAGATTATATGAATATTTTCAAAATAAATTTTTTCTTTAATAATTATGTGACTCTTAAATGTTTTCAAATTAGGAAGATATATTACTATCAAATAGTTTTGATTTCATCCATGTCAACATCCTCTGATAAATTTTACACTTTTTTGAAGTTGATTTATTATGATACAAATCTTATATATTTTATTTAAGGTTTTGTGATATGTTTGAATATGGATGATTTATTTTTATACCATTCATGTTTTATGGTTAAAGTATTGACATTTAGTATGATAGTTTTAATACGAATGTTTATGTTATATTTCAACCTTTTCATATGAGGAATTTATTGGAATTAGTAAGTGATGGGTGGATCCCGCTATTTCTCCTTGGTGCATTGATAAGTCTCATGAGACAATTATATGAGGAATTGTCCATGGCCTTTCCCAATTTCATATATGGTTTGTGAGGAGGCCTTAATCATTTTTAGACATCTTGGCCAAGGGCTTAACCAAATTTTTTAGAATGTCCCGCATTATACATTCCCTCATTTTGAAAATAATAATGATGGTTCATGTGGTTATTCGAATATTATAATACTCATGACTATGTTTTATTATGGAATTTTTTTATTACCTCACATTCCTGCCATAATGTGTTCATGTTTATTATTTTTAAAGGCATGTGTTTTAAATTATTCATTATGCGCAATGTTTATGATATCGCCTGTAATATTTATTACTCTTACTGAGTGTTTGAGCTCACCCCATTCTTATGTTTCATTTTCAAATGATATAAAGATTTTAGTTATGAGTGAATTGCTGGCATAATCATGGAGTATTAGATATATCCAATTGAATAAATTAGTGTTTTATTTCTTTTCAAGTTGTAATGTTAAACTTATATATGTATCTTGTTTCCAATAATACTAAACTGATTGGTCTTTCCGGACATGATTCCTTGTATCATGCCAATGTTAGGTAATAAATCACTAACTCTTGTTAACTGGGGTCGGGGGGTTACAGTTGGTATCAAAGGATATTTAGTATAATCGTTTGAAGAAATATTTAGAAAAACTATAATTAGATAACGTTTTTCGAAGAGAAACATTGAGGATTAGTATAGAAGAACTTCCTAGAATTTTGGTAATGTATATATTTTGTGTATTTTATAAGAAATACATCCCGTCTAGATACGAGTAGTTAGAGGCTGCTCTGGGACATATGTACCTAGGAGTGAAAACACCGACATGGAGTTTCGGGCTTGGCCAAGGGTAACCTGGTACACGAAAATGGGCATTTCTGCACTCTTGGATATTACACTCCCGGGGGATATGTTTAGGATAATTCACATTTTCTTTGAAACACATTATGAAGGAATTAAAAGTATATAATTCCTCAGAGAAAACATTTTTATGAATATGGATCATATCCATAAACTGTTAAATTTATGTTTAGTGTTTTACATTTTTGGAATTATATATTGCGATTCATAAACTAATATAGTGTATGCCATTGTTTATAAATGGTTCCTAGTTAAATAAAATGAAACTGTATCAACCCACATAATCCATGTAGGGATTTACCTCCTAATCAAGATAATTTTAGTGGAGATAGTGATGCAACTAGTGCTAATCATCTTATCACAAGGCCGGGACAACTCACTAAGGTTATGAATAAAAACATTTCCCGAATAGAGAACCCTAATCCAAAATGTTGAGGATCGATGTTAGACCACTTCATGAGGAAACAACCAAAAAAATTTAATGGGGCTAAAAGTCCATTTGTAGCTGAACAATGGATAAGTTCCTTTGAGAAAATATTTCATGGTTTGGGGAGTAGTGAAATGGAAAAAGATGTCCTGACATTATATCGCCTCACAGAAGATACGGATCAATGATGGTCATTGATTGAAAACACAATGGTAGATGATGAAGTGTCAAATATAGAATGAAAGGAGTTCAAATAGTTTTTCATATAAAAATAATTTCTTCGTGACCATCGAGCAGACATGGAAAGACAATTTCTGAGTCTGAGGAAAAAAGAGGATTAGAATGTGGCCAAGTATGAGGCAAACATTAAATGGATAGAAAGGCAGGTTGCGGATTATATACATAACCCGAGGAGTAATATTGATAATTTATTTGATGTGTTCAAACCATTTCTCATTCGAGTGTTAGCCTCACAATCCTTCTCGTCGTAGAAAGATATTGTCTCATGTTCTATCAAGATAGAAAATGAATTCTCTCTGTGATATGACTTTAAAGAAAATCATGATAAGAAGAGATCATCTGAACACTCTAGGAAAGGAAATAAGGAAATAGGGATGAAGGTAAGTGTTCAATTTCTACCATGTGATAATTGTGGAAGGAAGCACACTGGTGCCTGTCTTAAAGGAAAAAAGTATGCTACAATTGTGGATAGAAAGTCAATATTTCTGGTGGTTGTAAGGGGATTAATGAAGCTACTAATGTTCAATGCTACAATTTCAGGGAAATGGGATATTATAAAAATGAATTTCCAATGTGTTAGTGAAAGATACCTTAGAAAAGGCAAAGGGATCAAGGGCATGGTTATGCGATCACTAGTGTTATGGTTGAAGCTCCGAAAGTCATGGTGGTAGGTAATTTAATGGTTTCCTCATGATTAGCGAATGCTTTATTTGATTTTGGATCATTGCATTGTTTCATATAATCACAATTTTATTAGAAAATTAGATATTTCCAATTTTATTTAACAAATCATTTTTCATTCAGAAATCCTAAGGAAAGTATCATTACCACAACATTTTGTGAATCAGTTCCCATTAAGGCATATAATTGTTTTTTATACACTGATCTCATCATCATACCCATAGTTGAATTTTATATAATCCTTGGTATGGATTGGATTTCGGACCATGATGTGAAAAATTATTGTAATAAGAACGACATTATAATTTTCGATGATGATAAGGAGTCCCTTATCTATAGGGTAGAGACGTCATCACCTGATTCTTATCTAGATCAACCCCCAGTAGCTCAACTAAATTCAATCATTGGGGATAAAGAGAATGACATAACTATGGTTGAGGAAAAGGAATGTTAAAAAAGAGGACGTACCTATTGTGCAAGAATATGTTGATGTGTATAGAGAGGATTTACGTGGACATCCTCCAGAATAAGAAATTGAGTTTTCCATTGACTAAATTCTTGGTTCAAGGCCCATATTGAATAATAATTATAGAATGGACACTATGGAATTAGTGGAACTTAATAAACAACTAGAGGAATTGAGTAATTAGGTATTTATTTCCCCCAGTGTTTCTCCATGGAGAGCTCTTGTCCTTTTTGTTAAGAAGAAATATGGATCTATGAGGTTGTGCATTGAATATAGGGAGATCAATTCTATAATAATAAAGAAAAACTATCTCCTACCTCGCATTGATGATTTATTCGACTAACTTCATGGAGCCTAGTATTTTTCAAAGATTTACCTTCGATATGGATATCATCAGTTGTGTGTGAGGAAGTAAGACATTCTGAAAACAACATTTTGAACCAGGTATGAGCATTATGAGTTTATAGTAATTCCTTTTGGGATGACTAATGAACCCTTTGTCTACATGGATCTAATGAATAGATTTTTCAAGTAATATCATGATGACCTTTTTGTGGTATTTATTGATGATATCTTGGTATACACCAAAATCTATGAAGATCATGAAAATAACTTACGCACCATTATGAAAATATTTAGAAGAAATGAAATATATGGGATGTTTAGCATGTGAGAATTCTGGCATCTAGAGATTTCTTTTCTTGCACATATTATCTCTAAGGATGGAATCTCCCTTGATCCATCTAAGATAAGAGAAATCAGAGAATGGAGAGCATCTACATGTATAACTAAGGTACATAGTTTTATTGGACTAGTAGGTTATTATCTGTGTTTTGTCCAGAATTTTGCCCGATTGGATAACCCATTAACCAAGCTCACACATAAAGGATAGAATTTTTTTTAGAAAAAAGAGCGTGAAGAATGTTTTCAAGAACTAAAGAGAAGATTAGTAAATGCTCATCTCTTTACTCTACCATCGGGGAATGATGGGTTTGTTATTTATAGTTATTCTTTAATGAAAGGACTCTGTTGTGTCCTTTTGTAAAATGATAGATTTATTTATTATGAATCAAGAAAGAAAAAAATTAATGAAAAAAACTATCCTACTCATGATCTTGAGTTAGAAGTTGTAATATTTTCTTTGGAGATATGGAGACTACATCTCTAGAGTGAAAATGTGAGATATATACTGATCACAAGAGTTTGAAGTATATTTTCTCATAGAAAAAACTCAACATGAGGAAGAGGAAATGGATTTAAATACTCAATGATAATGATTGCACTACTCACTACCACCCGAGGAAGGGAAATAAGGTGGAAGATTCTTTGAGAAGAAAAAATCATGGAAAACTGAATAAGATTATAGTTGAAAGGAATCCTATGTCCATGGTTCTAGTAAAGATGCATATGGGAATAATCATGGAAGGTGAAACAATGATACTTTTTTAAATGATTTCCAAACCATATTTACTAGAAAGGATAAAAAGTTCTCATACTGATGATGAGGAGTTTCAAAAAAAATTAAAGATGTGAATGATGGGAGATTGAATGACTTGGTAAATGAAGATGTAATTTCTATATTTGGGAAGATACTTTGTGTTACTGATGTACCTGATCTAAAAGGGGAATTGTTGGATGAATCACATAGCTCTAATTTATCTATACACCCTAGTAGCACTAATATTTATAAATATTTGAAGGAATATTTTTGGTGGGACAACATGAAGAGGGAGATTGCTGATTATGTGTCAAGATTTATGGTTTTTCATCATGTGAAAGTTGGAAGGAAACTTCCTTTAAGAGTCATGAAACCTCTTCCCATGCCTCAGTGGTAATGTGATGATATTAAAATGGACTTTCTCATGGGACAACCAAGGACTCTTATAAGGAACGATGCAATATGGGTCATTATTGATCATCTTACCAAGTCAGCACATTTTATTGCTATAAGAGATGATTTAAAACATTAATGTTTAGAAAGACTATATATTAAAAATGTTTTAGACTTCATGGAGTACCCATATCCATTATTTCAGATCTTGATCCCCATTATACATAAATATTTTGGAAAAGTATTTAGAAGGCCCTGGATACTATACTTCGTTTGAGAACTACCTACCACCCTAAAACTGATGGACTATTAGAACGGACTATTAAAACCTTAGAAGACATGTTGAGATCATTCTCACATGAATTTCAAGGTATGTTGGATCAATATTTACCTCTAGAATAATTTTCCTATAACAATATTTTCCATTCATGTATTGAGATGGATCTATATAAAGAGTTATACTGAAAGAGATGTTGCAGACCAACATGTTTGGATGATGTTGGTGAAAGAAAACTCGTAGGCCCATAACTAGTTGAGGAATCAATGGAAAAGGTGAAGGATATCCAAACGCACATCAAAGTAGCTCAAAGTTTGCAAAAGAGATAAGCTGATAACTAAAAGAATGATTTGTAATTTCAAGTTGGAGATCATGTTTTCTTGAAGTTATCTCCATGGAAGGGTGTTATACAATTTGGTAAGAAAGGAATATTATTTCATAGGTATATCGGACCTTTCAAAATTCTATAATGAATGGGATTTGTAGCTTATCGTTTAGCAATGTCGCCAAGTCTCTCCAAAGTTCATGATGTGTTCTATGTATCACTATTGATAAAATACATTCCTGACCCAACGCATGTAATCACCTATGTGGAAATAGAACTACAACCCAATCTATCTTATTACGAAGAGCCTATCAGAATTCATGATACTAGAGAACAATTTTTGATAAATCGTACATCTTGTCTGGTAAATGTTCTATGGAGAAATCATAAGATGGAAGAGGCAATGTGGGAACCTGAGGAACTTATGATGATGAACCCCCAAATATTTTTATATAGTATAATTCTATAAATTTCAATGACAACATTATTTTAAGTATGGATGAATGTAACACGCCAAGAATCTATGGTACGTTTCCCTTTGAATAATTCAATAGCTTACATTGTACGCAACTTCAAGATTTTTACACACCACGACCAATCAAACTAGCCATTATGAATAGTAATACCCACGTTTTGATATTTAATAAATTTTATTCATCAAAATGGAATTAATTTTTGGATTTGGAATATCAAAATTATATTAGGGTGAATTTGGGTACTTTTTGATAACTTCCATATTTTTATGAATAGTGAAAAATACTAAATTTTACTTAAAAACAACTTTTTAATAAAAATAATTTTTAGTGAAAAATTACAAATTTTATGGTTTATAAGTATCATTAGATTATATTTTTATAATTTAATATAATTTTGGTCATTGTATGTAATTTAACATTTAAACTGGACATAAACAAGTGTCAATTTTTTGGTAGTTATTATTTCTTAAAACCATGATTCTTGTTTTGAAAACGGGAATTAAATTAATATTAATTTATACCACTTATATGTTTTGAATGTGGATAAATTGATTCCATGTTTTGAATCAGTAGGTCAAAATTGTGTAAATATGTAACTTTTATTATTAGATATTATGAATAATTACTTCAGTAATTATTTTATTTACAATGGTTAAAGGGGTAATTCCGGTAAATAAGGGTAAAAAAATAATATTATAATAATAATAAACTAACCTAACATGTGTCTTATTCCTATTTTTTGATAAATTTCTGACAGTGGTAATCATTGGGTGGTCAGTGGGACCCCATTTAGCCACATGAGAGTGATAATTACACTTTATATTAATTAATTTAAACTAATGTCAAAAATGTCATAAATATATATCTTTTAGTAAACTATTTTTTACATCGGGTTATATAAGATAACTATTCGACTATAAATATTCATTAGAAATATAAAAATATTTCCTATATCATGTTATTTTTTAATAATTTTTAGACATCAAATAAATAAAATTATAAATGACACAATAATGATATAGTGTATATCTCATTAATAAATGATTTAAAAAATTAAGATTATAAAAATTAAAAAAATATCCAAAACCTATATAATTATTATTGGATGATTTTATTTCTAACATGAGTCATATTATCTTATAATATAATTAGTTTTTGACCTTTAGAAACCGAAAATTATTATATAATAAAATAATATTTTCAAACAATCCTAAACTGCATCACCTCCCCCTTAAAAAAAGACCTCAATTCTAACCCATTTATCACACATCTTAATACCCTTTTCTCATCGATCATCTACCCAATTGAGCTCCTTATATCCCTCTATTAATCTTATAAGCCTTACCATAGGCATAATGCACTTCAAGGAAGCCTTTTGGTTCCAACCAAAGGGAGTTACTCGATTTAAAGGTATCATCTCCTCTTAAGTTATTTTATTTTATTTTACATATCAAACCCAATTACTATATTTATTACATTCTTTTATAAAAAACCTAGTATCTTCAATATACTATGTTTATTTTATGAGAATTATTTTAACTACCCTTACACACACCTACATATAATGGTTATAGAACACAATGTTTCTATAGAAGGTGACCTACATCCTCAAGAAATGATGATTATTCAATTTTATACTACCACCTAATATGGTGGCCATTATCATGGAACTGTAATTATATATGATATTTATGATATTTATTTTATAAATAAGATTATTTAATTCTTTTTATATCATACCTTTATCTTTTCATGTTTTATATATAAGATAATATCATTTGAGAAAGTGCGGACTACCGCCCCCTCAAAGTGATATGACTTGTTAATACCAAACATGAAATGTATAAAGGATGGTGTTAATGAACTTACGTAACATATATAAAATATTATACATTAATAATAATATAACTATGTATCATTTGGTTTTAATTTTTAAAAAAATAAAAAAAATGAAATGAATGTAGCATTTGTGCGTATGTACGGATTACCGTATCCACGAACGTGATGAGATTCATTCCGCATCGTAACCATTGAAGAAAAATTTTCATTTTATTATTAAAAATAATATTCAAGAACATAACATAATTCTAGATATGAATCAAATACATCCAATCCGTAATAAACATGACTAATATAACAAAACATATAAAGGAAAATGAATCAATTGACACCCAAAACATTGATACTACTAAAATATTATTAACGAACTCGTATTAAAAGATCATATATGATATCATATTTATATAATTAGTTATTTAATATTTTAATAACAATTATTTAACTATTATACAGGAGTTTTACATACCATCGACCAAGGAAAAGTACATGGTAAGGTCTACTTTTACAATCTCTTTATTATCCGAGGTTGTTTTTACGTAAGTATCTACTAGGACCTATTTATCATCCACATTTATGTTTTCATAAAAATTTATTTTAATTTTTTTTTCTATTTACTATACTATGTGTTAATTTCATTTATACCCATATTTGACTTTATATTATTTCAAAGGAATCATTCCATCATTTTCCAAACAAGGTACATTATGACCTTTTTGACAAAATTAAGGTAATAATGACTTTTTTAACTTACATAGTGGGTGTGGCTATTTTCCAACTTTATAAAATCGTCTAAGATTCCATTACATGATTATAAGAATATATTTTAAAAAAAATTCTATTTTAATTAACTGACTCCTAAATGATTTCAAAATAGAAAGAGTTATTTCTCTCAAATAGTTTTTATTTCTTCTATGACAACATCCATTGATAAATTATACACTTGTTTGATGTTTACTTATTATTATACAAATCATTCATATCATATTTAAGGATTTGTGATATTTTTGACTATAGAAGTGTTATTTTAATACCATTTCTTGTTTATGGTTAATTTATTTACATTTCAGATGGTAGTTTTAATAGAAATGTTTGTGTTATATTTCATCCTTTTCATATGAGGAATTTATTGGACTTAGTAAGTGAAAGTTGGATCCGCTATAGCTCCTTGATGCATCAGTAGGTCTCACGAGAAATTTAGATGTGGAATTGGATCAGTCCTTTCAGAATTTGATGTATGGTTTTGGCCGAGGCTTTATTCATTTTTAGATGTCTTGGCCGAGGCCTTCACAAAATGATTCAGAATTTCCCGCATTATACATTACCTCATTATAAAAATAATATTGATGGTTGATGTGGTTATTAAACTAGTATAATACCCATGAATTTTTTTCTTATGGAATTATTTACTCAGTATATATTCTACCATAACATGTTCATGTTTATTATTTGTAAAGGCATGTATTTTGAATTATTCAAAATGCATAATGTTTATGTTATATTCCTCTATATTTTGTACTCATATGGAGCTTTTGATCTCAATGCTTTTCTATGTTTAATTTTATCAGGATATGAATAAATTATGTACGGGTGACTTTCCGGCATAATCTAGGAGGCTAGGATATTTCTAATAGAATAAATTAGTGTTGTATTTCTTTTCACGATGTATTGTTGAACTTGTGTATGTATCTTATTTCCAATAATACTATAATGGTCGGACTTTTAGGACATGATTACCGGTATCATTCCTATGTTATGTAATAAAGCACAGACTCTGGGTAACTAGGGTCGGGGAGTTATATATTCAACTCATGGAAATCCATTAATGAAAGAAAATTTTAATCCCTTTGATGAAAAGGTAATATCTTCATTCTGAATAGAAGAAAATTGAGGCAAGGGAGAAGAAGGAAATCCTTTAGTGGAGGAGGAAGAGGTGAGTAATGCGTGGTCATGGAAGGCTAACATCCAGGATTAGGTTTTTTGACTGGTGGATGGAGGAGAGAGGAGGTGTTGTAGCCAAAAAGAGATGCATGGGAGATTCCATGGACCCAACAATCAATGTGATTTGAAATTATAGTGGCGAATTATGATTTTGGTTTTTACAACACATATTCTCTCCCACATGAAGATTACATTCAACCAAGAATATTTGTAGGGTAGCTCTAAAGAAAAATGGTTGTAAAATTTTACCCTCATATTATAAGTATAGAGAGACCAAAATATGATCCTTCCAAATCAAATTGATCTTATTAGGGATGAAAGGGAGTGATTCAAGATTAAATATCTTATCTCACAAGCTCCCAATGTTTCCTCTATGATGATTCATTATTAAAGAAGTTTGGGTGGATCATCTAAAGAGGGATTATACAATTTAATCATATTATCAAAAAAAATCAATTGATTGGTTTCTAGATGATCAACCTTCATTATAAATAAATAACATCCAAGGTTGTGGTTATTCTTATTATTTTAAATAATTATAAAATTAAAGGGAGAAAATATCCCCCATTTTTTTTCTAGAATATATTTTAATTATGTTTTAAATTAAATAATTTGTCATGATAATCTATTTTCTCGTACTTCTAAAAAGATTCATCGATTGGGAAAAAATATGTGTTGGATACTACCAAATAAGGTCTTATTCTTCATCAAAAACCATCACATTTTATCAATGAAGTTTGGTATTGTTAAATAATTAGTTATTAATTATACATCATTATATAAGTTTAGCATTTTTAATTTATTTTGAGAAATATTTTTATCTAAATCAAAACATTGAATTTTTTTCCCTTATATCTCAATCATATAACCAAGAACAAGAAAATATAAAATGAATTTCATTTAAAGAACACATCTGGAATTGTTGATGATTCTGGTTGGATATAATTAGACTATATAGTGTATATCCCAATGGTATATGTCATTTACCAATGATCAATACACTAGGATTAACCTATAATTTAATACATAGAATCATTCATTCATCTAGTCTGAAAATCTTCATGATCATATGGGTGTTTAAAAGTCATGACAAGTTTTTTTATCAACTTATTTAGATGGTTTATTTACTAATAAAGGCCCAAAATAACATTATGACAGTTTCAAAACATAAAACATGTGTATATGGACATGTAATACTGGTCATAATGTGGTTGGGATAAGGAGGTGAGTATTTTAGGAGGTCATGTTAGTTTGGCTATAATATACAATAAATGGTTAGTTGTTGGCCTAGATAGTGTCTCTATAAATCAAAATGTGTCCAATAGATAGATTGTGGTCATTAAAGTGGGTAGACATAATTTTTTTCATGTAAGGATTTCAGTGGTTTATCCCCTCTTTTCCCTTCTCATTGTCTCATGTAAACTGGTCTGACCCCCCCCCCCCCACACTATACTCCCTTGGCACCCCCCTTTTATTTGGTAGTGGTTTTGGTAAAGTCACATATGGATTCACGTTATGTTCTCCCTCTAGTGACACCAATTCATATCTTTCTCATCTCCAACTAAATTTGGTTCTTTCAATTAGGTATCTGATCAATAGTTCCACCATATATTGGTCTAATCATCCAAATATGACAGGTCTTCTAAAAATCCTAGCTATAGATCTTCCCATGATAGTGTCTTCTTTCCATCTCCCATTATTTTGATGGATTTATGTCATCATGTGAGTCTTCAAATGGTTTTAAGATAAATAAAATTTCATTTCATTTGGTTTTTTCTAGTTAATAGGGATTTGAATTGGGTAGTTTCCTAGAAAACTCCATAGACCTCTAGAGGATCATTGCCCTTAGTTGTGATGTGGTTGGAGAACTCGATGAGTAAATATCCATTTATACCTATGTATATTATGTTGTTTTATTGGTATGTTTTTAATTAACTGAAATTTTATTATAACTAATTATTATTTTTTGTTTGGATGTGAGTAAGGATTGTGGGTGGTTTGATCATTGCTCAATGATATCATAAGACCATGGGTATTGGTTCGTCGTGTTATGAATTAAACGTTATAGGCATTAAATGAGGTATGTGGTCTCTAATCTAGAACCATATTATTTCATTATTTCTATACGTACATGGGTAGGGACGTACTATTAGCCTCATTAGGAATAATCCTAATTTTGTAATTTATTTTAAAATTATAGAACAACCCATGTTTAACACCCATTTCATTATGATAAGAAAACTTAGTAAAAAAGTGAATTTCATGAGGAATTTATTAATTATGATATTGATTATATTTTGTGTAATAAATTTGAAAGTCATTGATTCTATTTTGAATGGTATGAATTTAAAAAGGAATTATAATTTAGATTATGATTTTAAAATAGGAATTCAGAACCTTGGATTAATTTGTTGATGGAAAAAACACATTGAATTAGACCTAGATGAACTACGAGCATTTATGTGAAAATATATATGTTCTGAGGTTTTATATGGGATTTATTAAATTCAAATGATAATTTTTCATGTATTATTTTCAAATGTTTTACAAAATGGTAAGAAGATAAATGGGATATGTAAATATGAGATAATGTATACCTTTTTTGTTTTGGTGATTTATGGTTGTTTATAAAACACCCCTTTGGGGTGGTCTTGTTTTAAATATCATGAAAACACACATTTGAGGTTGATTTATTTTTATTTTTATGGGAAAAACTTCTAATAGTCTTATTTTTTATGTAAATTTAATCATACTTGTGGGAAAATAAGATTCTTGTATGGAAAACACCATTGGCACTCATTTTGATATTATAAATAAAATACCTTATGATGTGGCTCATGGTATTGGCAGGAAAAAATCCCATGGGTGAGTTTCATGTTACTTATTGTCTTATTATATTGGAAGAGAAAAACTCAAATGGGAGGTCCATTTACCTTTTAGGTTATGCCCAAACAGAGAGAACAATAATATGTGAGGTGCACGATACTCATATGTGTACCTGGGATTCCCATGTTGTATTTTGTAATTATCTTCCACACCCAATTCAAAGATAATCCTCATCACTAAAAGAATATATTATATTCAATTGGGGTCATAGACCAAAGGATTTAAAATAGTGTGATGAACCTTGGGTGTCTTCACGGACTCAAGGAATCTTCTGTTAATTATTAATTCTATTTAAATTATAAAAAAATTTATTTTTAGCACATGTATATTCACTATTTATCAAATTAATTAAAATTTTGGGAATCATTGTTGTTGCCCAAGTAAGTTGTACTACAAACATTTTTAGGCTACCTTGGTACATGGTTAACTGGGAAGATTCTACTTTATTGAATGTCGATACATGAGTAAGGCCATTGTAGGATGTTTGGGTTACTGGTATGGAGAATGGGAGTTGGGACTATATTTGGGTTCATTTTATTTTTAATCTTCTATTTTAGTTTCTTAGGTATGTGTTTTGTTGTTGATTTATTACTACCATAAATAGAGTGGTCAGGTTAATTTTATATGGCTTGTATTATTATGATTTTTGGTGATAAATTTCTTGAATGACATTTAATTTCTTTACATATCTATATGTATATGATTTCATTTACTTCAACCATTCTCCTATAATAAAATATTGGTATAGTCTCCTCATCATACCCACTTAGACACTTTTTATAGTCACATGAAAATTTCATTGCTTTACATATCTGGATGTATATTATTTGATTTACATTAATAATTATTTTACTAAATAATACTAGAATAGTCTGATTACCAAACCACTATAGGCACATGTTGTTAGTCACAAACCAATGTCACATGAGGATTCATTCCTAATGTATATTACTCAATAATTTTGCGGGAAACAATTAGTGGTCAGTGGTGGATGATGACACAAAGTGGTATTAGAGGATCCATTATTTTTATTTTAACATATCAAAAAGGTATAAACGATAAATAATATTTTTCTACATGGTATATAACATTTTCCTCAGACTGAAAACAACACATATGAGGGAATTTTATGTTTCTAGGGATGGTTTGATTTTATATATAGTTTTCATTCATTGTTTTTCTAATTTATCCTTGATTTGTAAATATGATGATTAGGATATTTATTTATGTGATTTTATATCTTAACTAGTATGGTAAGTGTGTGTTTATTCATGCATCATACCAGCCATGTAAAAATCACGTTTCAATTGGTTGATTGTCAGGGACTAGTTATTGGTCATGAAGACTATAAAATTTTATGTTGTTTGATGTATATATAGCCATTTATATGGTATTTCTAAATAATTTTATGGAGGAATATTATTTAACTAATCCTGTATGTGTATAAAATGATTTTGTGTGATATTTACCTTTATATTTTTGAGACATCGGCAAAAACAAGCAATTATAATTTATATAGTGTTTTCCTCTACAACATTCACATGAAATTTCTCTTAACTGAGAATTACTTATGAAAATATTGGGATAAATAAAATAGAGTAAATATTGGGATTCCACATCTATATTTTTACATGATTTAAACTAAAAAAAATTTCAATTATAACCTTTAATGTGCTTTCCTCTATTACATGTACATTACTTATAATTTATTTGACCCCTAATATAGTAATTGTAGTTAAATAAAAAAAATTGTCAAATTGTGATTACAATGTGTATAAAATGTGGCCTAGTGTCCAGTTGGTGTTTTTTTTCATTGTATGGTTAGTTAGGGATGTTGGTGATCTCATGGTTTTTTCCTAATATGGGAAATGGTAGGATATGTTTAATTTAGGTTTGTATGTGATACCCTATAGTAATTTTTTTAATGTTATATACTTCTAGTCTTTGTGAGAGAATCACTTTTGTGTGGGATAATTCATTATTATGACTTTTTTAAGGAGTCGTATGCTAGTTTGTATTTATAGAAAATTTAATTCCAAATTTTTGTTACTAATGGGTTAATATATAAGAGTCATGGATGGATGACCTAAAACTATGAGTTTTTATTAAAGGATCTATTTTAGATCGAGCCATTAAAAGAGTTGTTATTGTGTGGTAAATAAAATTGAGATTCCATGACTATTTTTGGGATTATGTTACCCAATATTATTGGATGATTTGGATGGGTTTCAGGATGCTTGTGTGGATTTCGTTGTCTTTTTTTAGTTTGATATAGGTTTTGGAAGGAAAGTCTATTGGAATTCATATATATGTCTATTCATCGTGTGGTAATAATATGATGGTTTGTGGTAACCCAAGGGGATAGAATCTAGGGTGAGTATAGTGTGATTATATACATAGGTTTTTCGATAAACACTCTAGTGATGGATAGTCCTATAAATCAGTCTTTTATGGTGTTTTTTTCTATTTTGGAGACTTATTAAAGTGTTATTTACATAAGGATATTTAACTGTAAGAGAGGCATGATTAGTGTCCTGGGCACATGAATTGATTATTGATGATATATAACTTATTGAATACTAAGTAAAATTTTGTTATTTTGTTTTATATTCATGTGAAATTGTTGATATTTGATGAGATCATGGAGGTAAGTGAACATTCTAGACTTCTAGAGTCATTTAGAATATATATTTGCTGGTAAGAGAGAATATTCTCATGATACATTGTTAAGAATGAATCCCTTAGTGAACTAAGATCATAATTTTAATGATAAGTGGCTCATGAGACTGGTTGAATGGGGATTTCAAATATGAATCCTGGTTTCCCTCATCAAAGGGTGGGTATATGGATGGGACAATGTGTGGTGGAATAGTCAATAAATTATTATCTCCTTTTACAGATTAGTGTGAAGGATGAGTGTCCCTTAGGTGGAGCGACACACATATGTGGATTATGAAACCTATGGAGTCTATGATTCAGGGGTGGTAACTAAAGTCATATGGTGGGGGATCTCTATTTCATTGTATAGTGATTTTTACATCGTCTCAAAGGGAGTTCTAATCAATTTCATGAATTATGTTCCAAGTGAATTTGCAGTATGTTGTAGTTGGTGTTTCATGATTTGGATTTGGAATTATTGGTGCGTCATAGCTAGTTTTTGTATATGGTATTGGTTGGAAGTTATATGATGAAGCTTGTAGTTTTTTTAATGGATCTATTTTGAGGATACTTCTATTGTCAGTAGTATGGTTTCACTTCAGAGAGTGAATTTCTTGGTGGGTTAAACCAAGGATTTAGTGAGACCAATCATGGGAGGTTAAAATGAATTTTGGTTTATACTGTGTAGACGGACACCATATTATATGGTTTTGTGGAAAATATAGGGTTGAGGCTTTGGATAAACTATTGCTAGGAGTCTAAATTTCAGCATTAGTAATGAATATAATTTTGGTGATCTTCGGTGGATTCTGACTGAGGATGTGTTGGTTCTTGTAGATAAACCGGATATATGTTCAGGATGGATGAGGTTTTAATTTTTAGATACCTTTGGGATTTGATAAATCCGTATCGGGGTATTTTTAATGCTACAACAGGGGTAGCCAAGTATTTTTTTGGAAAATTCCATCAGAGCAGGTATAAATATCATAATTATATGTTACTAGATGTGTCTTGGTTTAATCCTTATCAGATAATTATATGATAAGATAATGGGGTGTGATAGAGATGATGAATACATATAAGGAAAATTCATTTCTATTGGAATCATGAATAGATAGTGTGTCAACATCCATTTTGGTTAGATATTAAAGATAGTTGATTGTTCAATACTGTCACCATTATTTCATGGGTGATCGTTTGTATCTAGATTAGAATATGTTTTGGGAGAGTCATTAGAATGTGGAAATGTTATTTTCATTGGAAACTCTGAATGTGGCTGAGTGTTTAATCTCAAAATATTACCCTTTGAGAAGAGTATATGGTGAGTGGTTCAATGATCTCTGTTGTGAGTTTAATGATGATGTTGTTATATATCAGGAGAGATAGCCATAGTGGATTGTTGTATTGAATTTTTTTGTAGATTATAGGAGGTGTCTATGATTTGGGGACTTGAGAGACTTATTTTTTGTAGTTTGGATATAAAAGCATGTTTTGTGTTTGGGTGTGGAACATGTCCATTTTTTCCTATAACTTATGACTATGGAAGTGTGGGATGCTGGATTAGTGGTCCACCGATACATCCCAAGGACGGTTTGTTTTATAGTGGGGAGGTTTAAACCCCTTTGTCTATATAGCTGATTATAATTCAATAGAATTTTGTTTATTCAATTTAGTGCGTATTGTCTTTGGGAACTTGAGATAAAATATAATTGCGAGAGTTTAAACAACTTAAAAATGTGTATTTGGACATGGTATGGGGGATATAAGGTGGAAGAGAGTGGTGGGAGATTATTAGAGGTGGTTAGGCTCATCGAGGATTCAATCTGTAGAAACCCACCAACTGGTGGACTAGATAGTGCCACATGATATCTTTAGTTGGTTAATGACTATATAGTGTACATATATGAGAAATAAAGAAGTTTATGTAAGTTTAAATATCCACTTCATGGAAGAACTGATGAAAAGGTGGCCTTTAAAGAGGGAAGAATGAAATTTTTCCTATCATATTTTTAGAGGGGATATAGTAATCCATGCTTTTCATTCTTAGATAATTCATATTTTTAGATGAATATTCATAACATAACCCAAATATCCATTATAGAATAATATAGGCCTAGTGACCTTTTATACATGGAAATTTAAAAACCCGGTTCATAAGAGTCTCCCATTATTTTATTCATAACTAGTACCTTTTATGACATATTATCCCTAAAACCATTCTTCATAAGTATTGGGAAATGAGACCTAGAAAATAATGAGAATTTATTATTAATAATGGTATCCAAGAAAGACAATAATTATCAATTGAGTATAAAATTAGCACAATTGTATTAGAATAAGATTATAACATTTGAAACGCATACCCTGAATATCATAGATCCTATCTTGAGTCATCATACAATGCATGGTAGTTCATAAGACATGAATCATATGAGGAATAAAATAACATAATCCATGGGAGAATAAAATTAGTATAAGACATGTGTTCTTGGAATACAAAATCAAACCACAGTATGGACACGTATAAAGAGAAATTGGTTCAATCATTATGTTAAGGACCTAAAATAAAGCCCTCATATTATCTTATGTACATGAAACCAGGTCCATAAAAATTCATATAGACATAAAATACAGTTCCACACATAATATTATAGACAATAAATTCTGGTCCATTAAAAATCATATGGACAATATCCCCTGGTACATGCATAAACATATAGACATAAAATAGTTACACTTATAAAATTATGAACATTAAATGAGCTTCTAATATAATATATTTTCTTCACAAGTTATCTATCATTTCCTAATGCATTGGGGGGATATAATGGGCCCAACCATAATTTAATCATAATTCATTCCTATAAACACCAAAAGATCATTAATCATAACATTATAACATAGAATAATGTAAATTAATTGGCCTCAAAAATATTTCATCATTTCATTATAAATATAAAAATTCAAGAGAAAGAATAATGATTATATCCTTTGATCATATCCTCAATAAATCATATGTAGCATCAAACGATGTTATCATTAATTAAAAATTCATTTAATGGATCATTGGAAATTATCTTCAAGAAAATATACCTGTAAATTTGAAATAAACTATTTAAAACATAAAAAATTCCAAAATATTTAAGGATACATTTTATTTGGGAATAATTTTGGAATCATGTCATGTAAGAATAAATGAGTTGATCAGTGATGATTTCAGTTGACTCCATTAACGCCATATACTATAAAATAAAACAAATCATTCTCCCTTTTGTTGAAATAATTTTTTTTACCTCATTCATAAAATGACTATAAGATTTATTTTATTCCTTTAAATAAACATTTTAAAATGGGTATAAAGTCTTTAAAAACTCATAGGATAATGGGAAACCCCTTATTTAATTTTTTTTTAAAAAAATGGATATCGAAGAAAAATGATTTTTTACTAAAGAGAGAAATAATGTAAATCTTACTTAAATAGATTTTCTATCTTGTAATTAATGTGAGGAAAATGAAATGAAAAAATATATTTTAAAAAAATAAGTATAGGAAAATAAAATTCATCAATTTATAGGGAGTCATATTATATGATTTCATTATTATAAACTTAATCACAAATAATCCCGAAAAAATATGACATTATATCATAAAACCCTTACTTGTTTGGTAACTTTTGAATCATAATACATTTGAAATAAAACAAATCATAGATGGTCATGTAAAGTCCCATAATTTTCATAATAATAATAGTAATAATTTATATAAATGGGTATTATATACCCCAAATAAACAAAAAAATGTTGTCAACAAGGCATATGTCTCACAGAAATAAGCGTGAGATGAAATTTTGTTACCTCAGGTGTAATAAAAAATGTAATTTTTGGATCCTATTGTATAAAAAATATAGATTTATTATAAATTTATCCTATAAATATACTAATATATATAAAACCATATTACTTTTTGATAACCTTTTACTATCTATTTATTAATAATTATTTATTGATATTATTGTTACGAGTGATATTTTCATAGATTTTCATGTATGTTTTGTTTCGGTAATTTTTGATCATTGTACATTGATCATGATTACATAAACACTATAATTTGAATAAATATATAAATATAATATATTTTAATTATATTCATGTGAATATTCATCTATAAAAGTGGATAATGGAAAATAAATTATATCATTCATTGAAATGATAAAATGTACGTATGCAAGAATTATGATTTCATTTTTTTAATGGATATAAGAAAATAATGTTAAATATTAAATAACATTTCTTAAATAAATATTAAAACATATATATCATATATATTCATCAAATATATCCTTATTAAGATCCAATTAATATAAAAATATTTAGTGAATCACATCGCTTTTTGAAGGTGGTTGTCCACACATACGCATGACCGACATTATCATTTTCTATTGATTTTGAAGGTGATAAGGTAGAAGTAATTCCATATTTATAGAAGATCAATTATTTCATTATTATCATATATAAACATTAAAACCCCCAATATAAGCATCCCCGAAATATGGTGATGAGGACTGATTTGAATACCAAAATGGAGATTGTAAGTGGTTTGAACACACATACGTTACTTTCATATCCCATTTTATAGAAGAGGTTGAATAACTGTGGTTTAATTATTATAATATTTTTTAATTATATATTTTTACAGAATCGATAATTTTATGAAGAATATAATATATTTTTATTGGGTCTATAATTATTAAAAATAATGTGATTGGCTATGGAGATTTCCACTTCATTGAAACAACTCCATTAAAGCTCCTATTGTGGACCCTAGGGTGTTATTTTGGGATTATTAATGCCATTGTAATCTGTATAAGGAAGTTTATAAGGCATTTTTCTAGGTTTGGGTTGATATGGATGTCTCAATGTGTGGATAAGAATAAATAGGATAGGTTACCTATTATAATTGAGGAGAAGGGATCTTTTGTAATTTCTACAAAGATTAAAATATAAAAATGTAATTATAAAGAATGAAATACCTAAAAATATCTAGATATTTGAGAAGAGTGTTTCATGGAGTTGAGTTACAATGAACTAAAAAACTTAAATAGGTTTAAGTGGTGTTTTAGACCATGTATGAGTTTTTAACACCTTTAGGTAACCTATTTTAACATTATCCCTGACAACATCTTTTTTAATCTTAAATGATTATACCTTTACAAAAAAAGGTGAAATTTTTTCATAAATGGAAAATTGATAAAATTATCAACCATATCATATTCACCTTGTCCTATTTTGTGAATTTATGATTTTAAAATAACTTTCTAAAATATTTTTTTTATAAATAAATCATTACTGCCCATTTTGAAACAATTCATTAAATTTGAATTAATGGAATTAATCAAAAATATGTAAATATAATATAATCCATCTATAAAACAATGTAATTTATTATATATAAATAATTTATCAAAAACTACATCTTAGTTGGAATATATTATTTTTTTTGTTTTTCTATCATTTATTTAATTTTTTTATTAATTAAGTAAATGCATAATTAGTGTTCTATTAGCATTTAAATTCATTATATAATTTCTGAAAATTATAAAAAAAATTCCCAAAATAAAAAAATTTCATTAAGATCAAATTTTACATTTATATTCAATAATAACATGTTTTTTCCTTAGGTGAATATTTAATAGATATTTTAAACTATGAGAGTGACATTTTGTATGTTTATTTTCATTAAATATTATATAGGTAACTTTCATGAAACACTATCTATTGAAAAACTAAATATCAAGAATAATGGGATAATTGTATTATTAAATTATTCTAGAAATAATTAATTAGAAAAATATGGTATTATCACTTCTTTTGAACCTTGAATAACATGATTTACCTTTTAGCGATGTGATAAATGTTACAGTGTTTACTGTTTATATTTACAAAAATTAAAAGGGAGATATTTACAAAATTTGAACCCCCTAATTCCAAATACAGAATACATTTTATCAAATTTATACCTATAATTTATAGAAATTAATTATCAAATAAGAGCACAAAATTTGATGAAACTGATTTTTAGAAAAATTCATTTTTATTAATAAATCATTATTTATTCTTCTTTGAGGACTAAATATTTTAAATTAATATTAATTTTTATTATATTTTATATATATATCATTAAAATTATTCACCAATAATGACCAAATTTTTATATTAACATAAAAACCATTTGTTTTCCTGAAATCATTTTTTCATGAAAATTCCTCTTACATATAAAAAATATTATGATATTAAATTCTAACCAAAAATTGATTACAATGAGCTTTATTAGATTCTTTATAATATAAGAGAACCATTTTTACTTTTTAGATTTGTTTAAACAAAATGGGACATCAACTAAATATACATTTTTTAGTAAAAATCATTACTTTTCACTATTCACTAGAAAATAACTACTCTCAAAATAATCTAGGAAATTCACCCTAACATAATTTCAATATAAAATTTTAAATTTTTTAATATTAAGAAATAAATTTTTCAAACCATTTAAAAATAAATATTATATTTTCTCAAAAATAGAAATAAAAAATCACTTTGAAGGGAAATTATTTTTTTAGTATAATATAACTATTCTAACAATGGAATAATTTTTTTATAATAATTCATCAATAAACACATATTATGTTAGATATTTTATATAAACTTAAGAAATAGGTAATCCTACTCATAACTGCAAATTTATTAGCTAGGTCATATCATTCAAATTTATATAACAATATTTCATGGCATTTTTATGTTCAGTATTACATGTCATATACACTTTCAAATGTAATGTCACACTTTTTATAAAAATATAGGGATCATACATGGGTTTCCTCTCCTTTTCAACCTCTATGTGTGACACCTCCTATATTTTTTATGAGGATATTTCTTCATATGAGTTTTTATGGATTTTTAGTTAAATTAAATGTAATATCACATAGTTTTGGTTTAGTCAAATAGGGATTTGGATCGATTTAGAGACAAAATAATGAAAAAGTCTTCTGGATGATGGTTTTTGTAGATTTAGATGTAGCAAGAGAACTGGTGAGTAAATAATAATTTATTACAATGTTAATGGAGTTTGTTAATTTTATATATGGTTTCAACTAATTATAATTTGACTACAATTAAACAATTTTCTATTGTTATGTTGTGTGTTAGGACCATGAGTGGTTTGAGTGTTGTTAATTTCCCTTAGATATGTTTGGGGGAAGAATATCAGTGTAATAATTACATAGATGAGGCTTCAAATTATTTAGTTTTTCCTTAATATTGAACAAAATTATTTCATTATTATTTTTAAGTGCATGAGTACTGCCATCATGTTGGCCTCACTAGGCATTTACCTAGTTTATTTATTTTTTTAATTATGTCATCAAACTACATCACCACCCATTTCATGATGCTAAATACCCATATTAAAATTTTTATTCCATGAAGAATACCATAATTTTTAGATTCATTATACATTGGGAAGTAAATTGGTAAGACCTAATTTTTCTATAGAATCTTAAAAAAATTTAAAAAACCGAATTATGATTGAATCAATAGTTGTGGGATGTTATTTCAAATACATCAAAAAATTATTCTATGGAAAACATCTCTTGAATTTAATCTAATAGAATGGTAATAATTGATGAGAAAAAAATGTTTTTTTGGTTTGATATAGGTTTTAGTATAGTGAATTGATAAATGTTAATTTTATAATTTGAATAAATATATAAAAATGATATAGTATAATGGGATAAATAAAAGATAGACAATTTGAAATTTTTATAATTTTTTTGGGATTTTTTATTCTCTATGAAAATGAACCTATAGTTGTAGTCTTATATTAAAGAACATGAAATTTCCCCATTGGGCCTTGTTTTTTTAATGTAAATCAAAACATCCTTTTGAGTTAATTTTTTATATGGAAATGGAAATGTACATGGGGTTATTTTATTATACTATTTTGGAAAACAACCTTCAGGTGGATTTTTTTATTATAATTAAAACACCACATAAGGAAATAAGTGATATTTTACCAGAAATATATCATATGGCATGTCTATGTTACTTATTATCTTGTTCTAATGGATAAAAAACTACTGTTGGGGAGGTCCATGTTACTATTTTTGTTATGGCATAGCTAATGAAACTCATATATGGGCATTTTATATTATTCATATACCTACCTGGGAGACCATAACAATTTACGGTTGGTGGGTCCCTTATGACATTCTTAGAGACACCTCAAAACTTTATTAATAAGGAATGGTCGATTAGGATCGCAGACCTACGGATCAAAAGTGGTATGACTAACCTTGAGTATCTTTGTGAAGTAAGGGAATAGATGTGTAACACCCCAATATTTTATAAGATATATCCTTTTTAATTTCTTCCATATCTTGTGTTGTACGCTACACCAATATTATTTTGCGTTATACACAACACCGTATTAGCTTGTAGTATACGCAACAATAATCTTGGATCGTGTTACACACAATTTTAAGTTCGTTTGATAGAAGTTATTCTACGAAACATTTAGTGTGTATATATATATATTAAATGTATAAATTAAATATGGTTGGATTCTATTATACGCAACAACAAAGGAATCTTGCACTATACGCAACCCAAACTTGGCTTGCATTACATGCAATCACGACCTTCTACGGTAGCCTGTGTTGTACGCAATACCGAGTTTCACTAAACAATGATATGTTATTAAAATATTATATAAACTAGCAGTTATGAATAGTAGTATCCACTTTTTGAAATTTTATAAATTTTATCATTCAAAATAGACTTCATTTTTGGATTCAGAATATTGAAATTATCCAAAGGTGAATTTTTGGTAATTTTCTGAAAACTTTCAATTTTTGATGAATAATGAACTCACTCGGTTACTATGTAAAACCCGACTTTTTATTTAAATAATATTTTATTTTTTTAAAATTTATTTTAGTTCAAAATTGATACATAATACCTATATATGATCAATTTAATTCATTTGATTCATGTTATAATAATTTTAGATATATAAAAATTTTATTGAAATTTTCACCGTCTTTTACCCACCTCCTAGGAGAATTTGAAAGTCTACATAAAACATAATTTTACCACTTCGATGAGTGGAATTTCAAAAACCCGAGAGACATGGTTAATATCAAGGATTAAAATGTGGTTCAATAAGATAATAATAATTTTTAGTGAATAGTAACTTTTTACTTTTATTTAACATGTTTAAAAGTAAATAGGGTAATTAAGGGTACAAATGATATTATTATTACCCTATAACATGTTCTAATTCTATTGGAAAAGATTAATTCCACAAAAAACAACCTTAGGAATAATATATTACCCTTTATGTCCACTTGGAATAGATTAGGACATTTTTTATTATTTTATTTAAAGAAGAGTTAAAATAGTTAAAATCAATGTTTAATAACTAAATCATTTTTAATATATGGATATACAAAAGATAAATTCGACTATAACTATTAATTATAAAGATAAAAATATGTTCTATATAATGGTATTTTATTCATAATTTTTAGACATTAAAAAATTTAATTTATTAATGGCACATTGATGAAGCAGTAATTACCTTATTAGTGAAATATTAACATAATTGATGTTATAAATAACAAAATTAATGTAATTTGATACTTTTTATGAATTAAAAAAAGTTTATAGGTTAATATGACATATTATTATTGATTTAATTAGAATTGTTTGAACTAATAATGCTTTTATGAGTTTCACAAAAATCAATTACCAAATAGTGTCAAAATTGACGTAAAATATTTTTTTTAAAAAATATTATATTATTAATTGATATATTATTCCTAAAAATATAAGGTTCGGAAAAATTACTTACATAAGGTTATATATATTAATAATGAACCACTTGGGGTTATTTTCTCTTGTTATAGTATGTTTTTTAACCATATAGTGTAAGAAAACAAGAAGACATGGTAAAAGATAAATTATTTAACATAGAGTTAAATCTAATTGATAATGTTAAAATAGTAAACTAAATATTTCTAAAACCTATTGGTCGAGAGGATTTAAACCCATCCCCACATTAGATTTCAAATAAATCCATTTGGAGTTATTATTAAATGAATATGAATTTATTATAAAATAATATTTTATGTTATTCCAAAGGTGCCCCTCTCCCCCCTTATAAAAAGGGAACCACTTCCCTTTTCTCTTCACACTCTTTTGAGCCATGAATCATGGCCAAACCATGCCAATTCCACTTCTTAACCTCTCTATTTATATCATATAGGTTCTTGTATTCTCAAATGTCCAACTCTAATTCCCTAATAAGAAGTTAAAAAGAGGTGGGTCGAGGAAGAGGTAATCTCTTCTACCGACTCTTTCAAGTTTCTTTATTCTTCTAATTCCTCTTATGTAGTTGTTTCAATATAAAGTAATAACATCAGTATTAATTATATAAATATATGTTATTTTAAATATGAAACCACCCTATTTCACCTTCTATCCATCCTATGGAAAACAAAATCACCGCGTGTGCGTACGTACGGAATACCATCTCCACACCGTGGTGTAATCAGTTTTTCCACCACCACCTTACATGGATGGGTATAATGTTGTAAAGAATAAAAATATATGATTGTTATGACATCATACTGATTCTATGATATTATATCATCCACTCCAATTAAAATCAATAATAATGGTAATGATACCATCGCTAGTGCGTACATACGGATTACCGTCTTCGCGATGTGATGAGATTCAATCTCCATGTTAACCTCTCAAGAATGATTATAAAGAATATATAATAAATATTAATGTAATATATGAAATTATAAAGATACTGGATTTATGTATGTATTTATATATATATATATTTCATCTACTTACTTCCATTCAAGTCAATAAGGAAAAGAAAACAGCGTTCATGCGTACGTACGGCCTACCGTCTCCATGAACGGTGTATTTCATTTCATTTATGTATCTATTATATATATATATATACTGAATATATATGATATATAAATTATTATTTACATTTTGGAAGTAATTAAATCATGATATAAGTAATAATAATTTCAATAACCACAAGTCCAAACACGTACGATAAATAAAACGAATTTACCCAAAACGCTGCTTTATCATAGAATTTACAAAAGAACGACTAATATAAAGTCATAAGTGAACCATATATGATATAATAACAATGAATATGATTGTGAAATAAGTCAATGACATTATTTAAAACATTATGCAGGACGTTTAGACACGTACGAAGCATATCGGACCGAAGGTAAGGGATAATTTTGCAATCTCATTTTATCCGAGATTGCATATACGTAAGTATTTACTGGGGTTATATTTCTCATCCATGTACATAAAAATGTTTTTCATAAAGTGTTTAATATTATTACATGTATTTTTAAAGTCAATTTTACCCCTCTTTGACTTTTATTTTGTGTTATGAAAGGAATCTTTTTTTGTTTACCATACGTGCAAATTTTTGACTTTTCCGTTAAAAGTATGAGGAGAATGTTTTTTTAACTTATAAGGAATGAATGGATTTTTACGGTTTTATAACGCCTTATTTTCAAGAAATATACTATAAAATATTTCATGAATATCTTCAACAAAACCTTTTGGTTTTAAAATTGCTAGTCATTTTGTGAAAAGAAAATGATTTTGAAGAATAAAGGAAATTTTCCTCAAGAATTCATTTCAAGTATTTTATCAAAACCATTTCCCTCTAAGATGACATTATTTCATATGTGTATGTTTCATATATAATGTCTCTATGATTTACATGGCTTCACATTTCTTATGATGAAATTATATCCATTTGTTTTATATGGATTATGTGATGATGGGATGATGTTTATGAAACCCATTTTATTCTTTTGGTTATGATGAATAATTTATAATTGTTTTGTGGAACACGAAATAATGATTTCAATATAAGATGGGTGGGACCTATATCTCTCTCCAATTCATTGGGTAATGATTTATATCTCATGAGATAGGCATGGCTGGAATGGTAACTTAATCAGGTTCAGTGATACAGGACTGGAACGGGGAGTGAACTCGATTCAGAAAGGGACTTTGTCCACTATGATGGTCTTGGCAGCAATGGCTTGGCTACTATGGACATCATATCATGTGCATAATGTTTTTTCCAAAATTAAAAGTTTTATTTTCAAGCTATTTTATCATGATAGATGTTCCATTATGATCTATTCCTTACATACATCCATGTTTTATGTCATTCCTCAAGATTTTGATGTTTAAACGTTATGTTCATGTTTTTATGTTCAAATGTATATGGTTTGTTTTATGTTCTCCATGTTTACCCTTACTGAGCATTTGAGCACACCCTTTATATGTTTTCTTTTCCCAGGATATAAAGAAAGGATTTAGGTAAGAAAAAAAAGGTAAGATCTTTATGGGGGATGTTGAAGATCGTTCACCAAGATTAGAAGATTATTTTTCTGAGATTCTAAAGACACTATACTATTACGGTTCTTGTGTGTTTGTTTTTGTTATGTATTATGTATTCCGAAAAACTAATTTAATGTCCATGTATGTCAAGATATGGGTCTCTATAGTTGGTAATAGAGGAAAGGTTTAGTAAACCTTTAGAAACATGGATGCAAAAACATTAGCGAGACCCCTAGAGATATTTCTAAGGAATGTCTAGCGATGTCCCTAAGGATATGTAAAAGTATAGGTTATAGTACTATAATTATAGTAACGATCATATAATTAATCCTAAGATGTTAGAGATTGAAATTACTCCCCCTTGATTATGTTTTTTTCCTATCATACTATTCGTTTTGTGTTTTTAGAAATGGCAGGAAACAAGAGGATTCCTATTAATGGAGAATAAGATGGACAATGGAATGATATTATTCATGAGGAACCAAATGAAACGGTATTTGGATGTCCAAACATCATTATTATGAAAAATCAACAATCCCATAATATGATCAATAATCTCAACTTTGGTACGCTTCTCAACTCAACTAATAAGAGATAGATGGAGTTTCATCGTGATCATAGAGGAAAGAATGTTCAATTTCCCTCATATAAATCATGTGGGAAGAGGCATCAAGGAGAATTATTCAATGGAACTGGAAGATTCTTTGGGTGTGGAAATGAAGGACAGAAATCTAGTAAGTGCAAATGAAAAGGTTCAGTTAACACCATGGAGATGGATAATGGTATTGCTACGACATGAACAATAATTAAATGTTTTAAATGTGGATTGTATGGGCATTATGAAAATCAATTCCCTAAGGGAAAATCTATTGAAGAGAATCAGCATGGTCGTATGAGTAGTATTTATGTGGATGATGATGAAGAGGCTACAAATGAAATATGAAATGAAAGAAATGATGAAGCTCAGTCAGTGGTTTAAGAAGGTGGTGGAATGATTATATGTTTATCAAAAATAATGTATGGTACTATGGAATAAAGAAAAAATCTAAGGATTGTTACAATGTTCTATTTCCTTGAATTTTTGAAAGTATATGATTAATGGTACCTGTAACCATGAAAGGTAATTCGGATATTTTTTGAAAGAAGATTATATGCACATAATGAATGGATAAAGAGAAAATAATATTGTGAATATTATTAATAAGCTCATGACTGATATAAGGACAATGTTATATCATGGTTTCTGTATATAGAAATTTTGGGGTTTTGGTGTGTTAAAAGAGTTAACTTTTGACAACATTCGTGTTTTCACTAAGGTTCTATGGGTAAACATGTTTCAAGAGAATACATGATTAAGGTATTCACATGTTGGGAATGTGACCAACAAGATATATCGTATGATATATGGGGGGATAAATGATGGTATTCATGTGCTTGTTATGTGACCAATCAAGTAATAATTTTCATTATAAAATGATATTGGACATATGTATTTTGGATAAGCCTAAATATTGGAAGGGATTATGTTGGGCATCAGATAGTATTGTTTAAGGATAGAAGTTTTTTTGATATTATTTTTGGAATGTTATAAATAGTGTAGTTTTAGAAAAAGATAAAACCAGCAGGATGGGTGACAACCTGTCGCGTCAGACAAGGTTGCGGGAATCGAACCCACAACTAAAGTACGACATGCCTTTATCACATACCACTGGCCTATAGAAAGTCCCTGGTGAGTAGAAACTAGTTTTATTTTATTAAGCGGTATGATAGATGAAGTATATGTCCATTGTTGGAATCATATACAATTAATCTCACCATAGATGGACTTAGGTATATTTAATAACTTATGCTAACCTTTTTTTGATATAAATAGATGGAATGACCTATCATTCTATCGCATGATCACCTAACACTTCATGAATGGAAAATTCAGCTTCATTTCATTAAATAGACATAAAGTGGAAATTGTTCATGAATAATATTTCTATCGTTCTCGTGCGGTTTCAGGTCTTTCGGAGCACGTTTGCTCCGAATGGGACCACCGCACGCCGTTTTGGTGTTTTATGGCGCCGGAAACGCGTTTCCGGCCGCCGCGGTCCCATTCGTACGAAAATTTCACAATTCACGCCCCGGATGTTGTCGTACGGTTTCGTGGCATTCGGAGGTCTTTCGGGTGGTTTTGACCCCCCAACGCGCCATTTCAGCGCGCGCCGCGCTGCTGAAAAGGACACAATCGGACGTGCCGCGCGCACCGCAAGTCCGATGGACGTGCGGCCTCCTCCTGCATCTCAGAAATAATATTTCTATCGTTCCCGTGCGGTTTCAGGTCGTTCGGAGCACGTTTCCTCCGAATGGGACCGCCGCACGCCGTTTTGGTGTTTTATGGCGCTGGAAACGCGTTTCCGGCCGCTGCGGTTAAACAGAACCTATTAATGAGGTGTCGTCTGGCGGACCATTTCACAATTCACGCCCCGAATGTTGTCGTACGGTTTCGTGGCATTCGGAGGTCGTTCGGGTGGTTTTGACCCCCCAACGCGTCATTTCAGCGCGCGCCGCGCTGCTGAAAAGGACACAATCGGACGTGCCGCGCGCACCGCAAGTCCGATGGACGTGAGGCCTCATCCTGCATCTCAGGAATAATATTTCTATCGTTCCCGTGCGGTTTCAGGTCGTTCGGAGCACGTTTGCTCCGAATGGGACCGCCGCACGCCGTTTTGGTGTTTTATGGCGCCGGAAACACGTTTCCGGCCACCGCGGCCAAACGGCACCTCCGAATGAGGTTCCGTATGGCCGAATATTTCACAATTCACGCCCCGGATGTTTCCGTACGGTTTCGTGGCATTCGGAGGTAGTTCGGGTGGTTTTGACCCCCCAACGCGCCATTTCAGCGCGCGTCGCGCTTCTAAAAAGGACACAATCGGACGTGCCGCGCGCGCCGCACGTCCGATGGACGTGCGGCCTCCTCCTGCATCTCAGGAATAATATTTCTATCGTTCCCGTGCGGTTTCAGGTCATTCGGAGCACGTTTGCTCCGAATGGGACCGCCGCACACCGTTTTGGTGTTTTGTGGCGCCGGAAACGCGTTTCCGGCCGCCGCGGTCAAACGGAACCTCCGAATGAGGTGCCGTCTGGCCGACCATTTCACAATTCACGCCCCGGATGTTGTCGTACGGTTTCGTGGCATTCGGAGGTTGTTCGGTTGGTTTTGACCCCCCAACGCGCCATTTCAGCGCGCGCCGCGCTGCTGAAAAGGACACAATCGAACGTGCCGCGCGCACCGCACGTCCGATGGACGTGCGGCTTCATCCTGCATCTCAGGAATAATATTTCTATCGTTTCCGTGCGGTTTCAGGTCGTTCGGAGCACGTTTTCTCCGAATGGGACCGTCGCACGCCGTTTTGGTGTTTTATGGCGCCGGAAACACGTTTCTGGCCGCCGCGGTCAAACGGCACCTCCGAATGAGATTCCATCTGGCCGACCATTTCACAATTCACGCCCCGGATGTTGCCGTATGGTTTCGTGGCATTCGGAGGTCGTTCGGGTGGTTTTGACCCCCCAACGCGCCATTTCAGCGCGCGCCGCGCTGCTGAAAAGGGCACAATCGGACGTGCCGCCTCCTCCTGCATCTCAGGAATAATATTTCTATCGTTCCCGTGCGGTTTCAGGTCATTCGGAGCACGTTTGCTCCGAATGGGACCGCCGCACACCGTTTTGGTGTTTTATGGCGCCGGAAACGCGTTTCTGGCCGCCGCGGTCAAACGGCACCTCCAAATGGGGTGCCGTCTAGCCGACCATTTCACAATTCACGCCTCGGATGTTTTCGTACGGTTTCGTGGCATTCGGAGGTCGTTCGGGTGGTTTTGACCCCCCAACGCGCCATTTCAGCGCGCGTCGCGCTGCTGAAAAGGACACAATCGGACGTGCCGCACGCACCGCACGTCCGATGGACGTGCCGCCTACTCCTGCATCTCAGGAATAATATTTATATCGTTCCCGTGCGGTTTCATGTCGTTCGGAGCACGTTTGCTCCGAATTGGACCGCCGCACGCCGTTTTGGTGTTTTATGGCGCCGGAAACGCGTTTCCGGCCGCCGCGGTCACACGGCACCTCCGAATGAGGTGTCGTCTGGCCGACCATTTCACAATTCACGCCCCGGATGTTGTCGTACGGTTTCGTGGCATTCGGAGGTCGTTCGGGTGGTTTTGACCCCCCAACGCGCCATTTCAGCGCGCGTCGTGCTGCTGAAAAGGACACAATCGGACGTGCCGCGCGCACCGCACGTCCGATGGACGTGCGGCATCCTCCTGCATCTCAGGAATAATATTTCTATCGTTCCCGTGCGGTTTCAGGTCGTTCGGAGCACGTTTGCTCCGAATGGGACCGCCGCACACCGTTTTGGTGTTTTATGGTGCCGGAAACGCGTTTCCGGCCGCCGCGGTCAAACGGCACCTCCGAATGAGGTTCCGTCTAGCCGACCATTTCACAATTCACGCCTCGGATGTTTTCGTACGGTTTCGTGGCATTCGGAGGTCGTTCGGGTGGTTTTGACCCCCCAACGCGCCATTTCAGCGCGCGCCGCGCTGCTGAAAAGGACACAATCGGACGTGCCGCCTCCTCCTTCATCTCAGGAATAATATTTATATCGTTCCTGTGTGGTTTCAGGTCGTTCGGAGCACGTTTGCTCCGAATTGGACCGCCGCACGCCGTTTTTGTGTTTTATGGCACCGGAAACGCGTTTCCGGCCGCCGCGGTCACACGGCACCTTAGAATGAGGTGTCGTCTGGCCGACCATTTTACAATTCACGCCCCGGATGTTGTCGTACGGTTTCGTGGCATTCGGAGGTCGTTCGTGTGGTTTTGACCCCCCAACGCGCCATTTCAGCGCGCGCCGCGCTGCTGAAAAGGACACAATCGGACGTGCCGCGCGCACCGCACGTCCGATGGACGTGCGGCCTCCTCCTGCATCTCAGGAATAATATTTCTATCATTCTCGTGCGGTTTCAGGTCGTTCGGAGCACGTTTTCTCCGAATGGGACCGCCGCACGCCGTTTTGGTGTTTTATGGCGCCAAAAACACCTTTCCGGCCGCCGCGGTCACACGGCACCTCCGAATGAGGTGCCGTCTGGCCGACCATTTTACAATTCATTCCCCGGATGTTGTCGTACGGTTTCGTATCATCGGAGGTCGTTCGGGTGGTTTTGACCCCCCAACGCGCCATTTCAGCGCGCGCCGCGCTGCTGAAAAGGACACAATCAGACGTGCCGCGCGCACCGCACGTCCGATGGACGTGCGGCCTCCTCCTGCATCTCAGGAATAATATTTCTATCGTTCCCGTGCGGTTTTAGGTCGTTCGGAGCACGTTTGCTCCGAATGGGACCGCCGCACGCCGTTTTGGTGTTTTATGGCGCCGGAAACGCGTTTCCGACCGCCGCGGTCAAACGGCACCTCCGAATGAGATGCCGTCTGGCCGACCATTTCACAATTCACGGTCCGGATGTTGTCGTACGGTTTCGTGGCATTCGGAGGTCGTTCGGGTGGTTTTGACCCCCAAACGCGCCATTTCAGCGCGCGCCGCGCTGCTGAAAAGGGCACAATCGGACGTGCTGTGCGCACCGCACGTCCGATGGACGTGCGGCCTCCTCCTGCATCTCAGGAATAATATTTGTATCATTATCGTGCGGTTTCAGGTCGTTCGGAGCACGTTTTCTCCGAATGGGACCGCCGCACGCCGTTTTGGTGTTTTATGGCGCCGGAAACGTGTTTCTGGCCGCCGCGGTCAAACGGCACCTCCGAATGAGTTTCCGTCTGGCCGACCATTTCACAATTCACGCTCCGGAGGTTGTCGTACGGTTTCGAGGCATTCGGAGGTCATTCGGGTGGTTTTGACCCCCCAAAGCGCCATTTCAGCGCGCGCCGCACTGCTGAAAAGGACACAATCGGACGTGCCGCGCGCACCGCACGTCCGATGGACGTGCGGCCTCGTCCTGCATCTCAGGAATAATATTTCTATCATTCCCGTGCGGTTTCAGGTCGTTCGGAGCACGTTTTCTCCGAATTGGACCGCCGCACGCCGTTTTGGTGTTTTATGGCGCCGGAAACGTGATTCCGGCCGCCGCAGTCACACGGCACCTCTGAATGAGGTGCCGTCTGGCCGACCATTTCACAATTCATGCCCCGGATGTTGTCGTACGGTTTCGTGGCATTCGGAGGTCGTTCTGGTGGTTTTGACCCCCCAACGTGCCATTTCAGCGCGCGCCGTGCTGCTGAAAAGGACACAATCGGACGTGCCGCGCGCACCGCATGTCCGATGGACGTGTGGCCTCCTCCTGCATCTCAGGAATAATATTTCTATCGTCCCGTGCGGTTTCAGGTCGTTCGGAGCACGTTTGCTCCGAATGGGACCGTCGCACGCTGTTTTGGGGTTTTATGGCGCCGGAAACGCGTTTCCGGCCGCCGCGGTCAAACGGCACCTCCGAATGAGGTGCCGTCTGGCCGAACATTTCACAATTCACGCCCCGGATGTTGTCGTACGGTTTCGTGGCATTCGGAGGTCGTTCGGGTGGTTTTGACCCCCCAACGCGTCATTTCAGCGCGCGCCGCGCTGCTGAAAAGGACACAATCGGACGTGTCGGGCGCACCGCACGTCCGATGGACGTGCGGCCTCCTCCTGCATCTCAGGAATAATATTTCTATCGTTCCTGTGCGGTTTCAGGTCTTTCGGAGCACGTTTGCTCCGAATGGGACCACCGCACGCCGTTTTGGTGTTTTATGGCGCCGGAAACGCGTTTCCGGCCGCCGCGGTCAAACGGCACCTCCGAATGAGGTGCCGTCTAGCCGACCATTTCAAAATTCACGCCCCGGATGTTGTCGTACGGTTTCGTGGCATTCGGAGGTCGTTCGGGTGGTTTTTACCCCCCAACGCGCCATTTCAGCGCGCGCCGCGCTGCTGAAAAGGACACAATCGGACGTGCCGCGCGCACCGCAAGTCCGATGGACGTGAGGCCTCCTCCTGAATCTCAGGAATAATATTTCTATCATTCCCGTGCGGTTTTAGGTCGTTCGGAGCACGTTTGCTCCGAATGGGACCGCCGCACGCCGTTTTGGTGTTTTATGGCGCCGGAAACGCGTTTCCGGCCGCCGCGGTCAAACGGAACCTCCGAATGAGGTGCCGCCTGGCCGAACATTTCACAATTCACGCCCCGGATGTTTTCGTACGGTTTCGTGGTATTCGGAGGTCGTTCGGGTGGTTTTGACCCCCCAACGCGCCATTTCAGCGCGCGCCGCGCTGCTGAAAAGGACACAATCGGACGTGCCGCGCGCACCGCACATCCGATGGACGTGCGGCCTCCTCCTACATCTCAGGAATAATATTTCTATCGTTCCCGTGCAGTTTCAGGTCGTTCGGAGCACGTTTGCTCCGAATGGCACCGCCGCACGCCGTTTTGCTGTTTTATGGCGCCGGAAACGCGTTTCTGGCCGCCGTGGTCAAACGGCACCTCCGAATGAGGTGCCGTCTGGCCAACATTTTCACAATTCACGCCCCGGATGTTGTCGTACGGTTTCGTGGCATTCGAAGGTCGTTCGGGTGGTTTTGACCCCCCAACGCGCCATTTCAGCGCGCGCCGCGCTGCTGAAAAGGAGACAATCGGACGTGCCGCGCGCACCGCACGTCCGATGGACGTGCGGCCTCCTCCTGCATCTCAGGAATAATATTTCTATCGTTCCCGTGCGGTTTCAGGTCTTTTGGATCACGTTTGCTCCGAATGGACCGCCGCACGCCGTTTTGGTGTTTTATGGCGCCGGAAACGCGTTTCCGGCCGCCGCGGTCAAACGGCACCTCCGAATGAGGTGCCGTCTGTCCGACCATTTCACAATTCACTCCCCAGATTTTTTCGTACGGTTTCGTGGCATTCGGAGGTCATTCGGGTGGTTTTGACCCCCCAACGCGCCATTTCAGCGCGCGTCGCGCTGCTGAAAAGGACACAATCGGACGTGCCGCGGGCACCGCACGTCCGATGGACGTGCGGCCTCCTCCTGCATCTCAGGAATAATATTTCTATCGTTCCCGTGCGGTTTCAGGTCATTCGGAGCACGTTTGCTCCGAATGGGACCGTCGCACGCCGTTTTGGTGTTTTATGGCGCCGGAAACGCGTTTCCGGCCGCCGCGGTGAAACGGCACCTCCGAATGAGGTGCCGTCTGGCCGACCATTTCACAATTCACGCCTTGGATGTTGTCGTACGGTTTCGTGGCATTCGGAGGTCGTTCGGGTGGTTTTGACCCCCCAACGCGTCATTTCAGCGCGCGCCGCGCTACTGAAAAGGACACAATCAGACGTGCCGCGCGCACCGCACGTCCGATGGACGTTCGGCCTCCTCCTGCATCTCAGGAATAATATTTCTGACGTTCTCGTGCGGTTTCAGGTCGTTCGGAGCACGTTTTCTCCGAATGGGACCGCCGCACGCCGTTTTGGTGTTTTGTGGCGCCGGAAACGCGTTTCCGGTCGCCGCGGTCAAACGGCACCTCCGAATGAGGTGCCGTCTAGCCGACCATTTCACAATTCACGCCTCGGATGTTGTCGTACGGTTTCGTGGCATTCGGAGGTCGTTCGGGTGGTTTTGACACCCCCAACGCGCCATTTCAGCGCGCGTCGCGCTGCTGAAAAGGACACAATCGGACGTACCGCACGCACCGAACGTCCGATGGACGTGCCGCCTCCTCCTGCATCTTAGGAATAATATTTCTATCGTTCCCGTGCGGTTTCAGGTCGTTCGGAGCACGTTTGCTCCGAATTGGACCGCCGCACGCCGTTTTGGTGTTTTATGGCGCCGAAAACGCGTTTCCGGCCGCCGCGGTCACACGGCACCTCCGAATGAGGTACCGTCTGGCCGACCATTTCACAATTCACGCCCCGGATGTTTTCATACGGTTTCGTGGCATTCGGAGGTCGTTCGGATGGTTTTGACCCCCCAACGCGTCATTTCAGCGCGCGCCGCGCTGCTGAAAAGGACACAATCGGACGTGCCGCGCGCATCGCACGTCCGATGGACGTGCGGCCTCCTCCTGCATCTCAGGAATAATTTTTCTATCATTCCCGTGCGGTTTCAGGTCGTTCGGAGCACGTTTGCTCCGAATGGGACCGCCACACACCGTTTTGGTGTTTTATGGCGCCTGAAACGTGTTTCTGGCCGCCGCGGTCAAACGGCACCTTTGAATGAGGTGCCGTCTGGCCGAACATTTCCAAATTCACGCCCTGGATGTTGTCGTATGGTTTCGTGGCATTCGGAGGTCGTTCGGGTGGTTTTGACCCCCCAACGCGCCATTTCAGCGCGCACCGCGCTGCTGAAAAGGACACAATCGGACTTGTCGCGCGCACCGCACGTCCGATGGACGTGCGGCATCCTCCTACATCTCAGGAATAATATTTCTATCGTTCCCGTGTGGTTTCAGGTCGTTCGGAGCACGTTTGCTCCGAATGGGACCGTCGCACGCTGTTTTTGTGTTTTATGGCGTCGGAAACGCGTTTCCGGCCGCCGCGGTCAAACGGCACCTCCGAATGAGGTGTCGTCTGCCCGACCATTTAACAATTCACGCCCCGGATGTTGTCGTACGGTTTCGTGGCATTCGGAGGTCGTTCGGGTGGTTTTGACCCCCCAACGCGCCATTTCAGCGCGCGCCGCGCTGCTGAAAAGGACACAATCGGACGTGCCGCGCGCACCGCACGTCCGATGGACGTGCGGCCTCCTCCTGCATCTCAGGAATAATATTTCTATCGTTCCCGTGCGGTTTCAGGTCGTTTGGAGCACGTTTGCTCCGAATGGGACCGCCGCACGCCGTTTTGGTGTTTTATGGCGCCGGAAACGCGTTTCCAGCCGCCGCGTTCAAACGGCACCTCTGAATGAGGTTCCGTCTGGCCGAACATTTCACAATTCACGCCCCGGATGTTGTCGTACGGTTTCGTGGCATTCGGAGGTCATTCGGGTGGTTTTGACCCCCCAACGCGCCATTTCAACGCGCGCCGCGCTGCTGAAAAGGACACAATCGGACGTGCCGCGCGCACCGCACGTCCGATGGACGTGCGGCATCCTCCTGCATCTCAGGAATAATATTTCTATCGTTCCCGTGCGGTTTTAGGTCATTCGTAGCACGTTTGCTCCGAATGGGACCGTCGCACGCCGTTTTGGTGTTTTATGGCGCCAGAAACGCGTTTCCGGCCGCCGCGGTCAAACGGCACCTCCGAATGAGGTGTCGTCTGGCCGACCATTTCACAATTCACGCCCTGGATGTTTTCGTACGGTTTCGTGGCATTCGGAGGTCGTTCGGGTGGTTTTGACCCCCCAACGCGCCATTTCAGCGCGCGCCGCGCTGCTGAAAAGGACACAATCGGACGTGCCGCGCGCACCGCACGTCCGATGGACGTTCGGCCTCCTCCTGCATCTCAGGAATAATATTTCTGACGTTCTCGTGCGGTTTCAGGTCGTTCGGAGCACGTTTGCTCCGAATGGGACCGCCGCACGCCGTTTTGGTGTTTTATGGCACCGGAAACGCGTTTCCGGTCGCCGCGGTCAAACGGCACCTCCGAATCAGATGCCGTCTAGCCGAACATTTCACAATTCACGCCTCGGATGTTTTCGTACGGTTTCGTGACATTCGGAGGTCGTTCGGGTGGATTTGACCCCCCAACGCGCCATTTCAGCGCGCGCCGCGCTGCTGAAAAGGACACAATCGGACGTGTCGCGCGCATCGCATGTCCGATGGACGTGCGGCCTCCTCCTGCATCTCAGGAATAATATTTCTATCGTTCCCGTGCGGTTTCAGGTCGTTCGGAGGACGTTTGCTCCGAATGGGACCGCCACACGCCGTTTTGGTGTTTTATGGCACCGAAAACGCGTTTTCGGCCGCCGCGGTCAAACGAAACCTCCGAATAAGGTGCCGTCTGGCCGAACATTTCACAATTGACGCCCCGGATGTTGTCGTACGGTTTCGTGGCATTCAGAGGTCGTTCGGGTGGTTTTGACCCCCCAACGCGCCATTTCAGCGCGCACCGCGCTGCTGAAAAGGACACAATCGGACGTGCCGCGCGCACCGCACGTCCGATGGATGTGCGGACTCCTCCTACATCTCAGGAATAATATTTCTATCGTTCCCGTGCGGTTTCAGGTCGTTCGGAGCACGTTTGCTCCGAATGGGACCGCCGCACGCCGTTTTGCTGTTTTATGGCGCCGGAAACGCGTTTCTGGACGCCGTGGTCAAACGGCACCTCCGAATGAGGTGCCGTCTGGCCTACCATTTCACAATTCACGCCCCGTATGTTGTCGTACGGTTTCGTGGCATTCGGAGGTCGTTCGGGTGGTTTTGACCCCCCCAACGCGCCATTTCAGCGCGCGCCGCTCTGCTGAAAAGGACACAATCGGACGTGCCGCGCGCACCGCACGTCCGATGGATGTGTGGCCTCCTCCTGCATCTCAGGAATAATATTTCTATCGTTCCCATGCGGTTTTAGGTCTTTCGGAGCACGTTTTCTCCGAATGGGACCGCCGCACGCCGTTTTGGTGTTTTATGGCGTCGGAAACGCGTTTCCGGCCGCCGTGGTCAAACGGCACCTCCGAATGAGGTGACGTCTGGCCGACCATTTCAAAATTCACTCCCCGGATGTTGTCGTACGGGTTCGTGGCATTCGGAGGTCGTTCGGGTGGTTTTGACCCCCCAACGCGTCATTTCAGCGCGCGCCGCGCTGCTGAAAAGGACACAATCGGACGTGCCACGCGCACCGCATGTCCGATGGACGTGCGGCCTCCTTTTGCATCTCAGGAATAATATTTCTATCGTTCTCGTGCGGTTTCAGGTCATTCGGAGCACTTTTGCTCCGAATGGGACCGCCGCACGCCGTTTTGGTGTTTTATGGCGCCGGAAACGCGTTTCCGGCTGCCGCGGTCAAACTGCACCTCCGAATGAGGTGCCGTCTGGCCGACCATTTCACAATTCACGCCCCGGATGTTTTCGTACGGTTTCGTGGCATTCGGAGGTCGTTCGGGTGGTTTTGACCCCCCAACGCGCCATTTCAGCGCGCGCCGCGCTGCTGAAAAGGACACAATCGGACGTGCCGCGCGCACCGCATATTCGATGGACGTGCGGCCTCCTCCTGCATCTCAGGAATAGTATTTCTATCGTTCCCGTGCGGTTTCAGGTCGTTCGGAGCACGTTTGCTCCGAATGGGACCGCCGCATGCCGTTTTTGTGTTTTATGGCGCCGGAAACGCGTTTCCGGCCACCGCGGTCAAAAGGCACCTCCGAATGAGGTGCCGTCTAGCCGACCATTTCACAATTCATGCCTCGGATGTTTTCGTACGGTTTCGTGGCATTCGGAGGTTGTTCGGGTGGTTTTTACCCCCCAACGCGCCATTTCAGCGCGCGCCGCCTCCTCCTGCATCTCAGGAATAATATTTCTATCGTTCCCGTGCGGTTTCAGGCCGTTCGGAGCACGTTTGCTCCGAATGGGACCGCCGCACGCTGTTTTGGTGTTTTATGGCGCCGGAAACGCGTTTCCGGCCGCCGCTGTCACACGGCACCTCCGAATGAGGTTCCGTCTGGCCGACCATTTCACAATTCACGCCTCGGATGTTGTCGTACGGTTTCGTGGCATTCGGAGATCGTTCGGGTGGTTTTGACCCCCCAACGCGCCATTTCAGCGCGCGCCGCGCTGCTGAAAAGGACACAATCGGACGTGCCGCACGCACCGCACGTCCGATGGACGTGCGGCCTCCTCCTACATCTCAGGAATAATATTTCTATCGTTCCCGTGCGGTTTCAGGTCGTTCGGAGCACGTTTGCTCCGAATGGGACTGCCGCACGCCGTTTTGCTGTTTTGTGGCGCCGGAAACGCGTTTCTGGCCGCCGCAGTCAAACGGCACTTCTGAATGAGGTGCCGTCTGGCCGAACTTTTCACAATTCATGCCCCGGATGTTGTCGTATGGTTTCGTGGCATTCGGAGGTCGTTTGGGTGGTTTTGACCCCCCAACGCGCCATTTCAGCGCGTGCCGCGCTGCTGAAAAGGACACAATCGGACGTGCCGCGCGCACCGCACGTCCGATGGACGTGCGGCCTCCTCCTGGATCTCAGGAATAATATTTCTATCTTTCCCGTGCGGTTTCAGTTCTTTTGTATCACGTTTGCTCTGAATGGGACCGCCGCACGCCGTTTTGGTGTTTTATGGCGCCGGAAACGCGTTTCCGGCTGCCCTGGTCAAACGGCACCTCCGAATGAGGTGCCGTCTGGCCGACCATTTCACAATTCACTCCCCGGATGTTGTCGTACGGTTTCGTGGCATTCGGAGGTCATTCGGGTGGTTTTGACCCCCAACGCGCCATTTCAGCGCGCGCCGCGCTGCTGAAAAGGACACAATCGGACGTGTCGCGCGCACCGCACGTCCGATGGACGTGCGGCCTCCTCCTACATCTCAGGAATAATATTTCTATCGTTCCTGTGCGGTTTCAGGTCATTCGGAGCACGTTTGATCCGAATGGGACCGCCGCACGCCGTTTTGGTGTTTTGTGGCGCCAGAAACGCGTTTCCGGCCGCCGCTGTCAAAAGGCACCTCTGAATGAGGTTCCGTCTGGCTGACCATTTCAAAATTCACGCCCTGGATGTTGTCGAACGGTTTCGTGGCATTCGGAGGTCGTTCGGGTGGTTTTGACCCCCCAACGCGCCATTTCAGCGCGCGCCGCGCTGCTGAAAAGGACACAATCGGACGTGCCGCGCGCACCGCACGTCCGATGGACGTTCGGCCTCCTCCTGTATCTCAGGAATAATATTTCTGACGTTCTCGTGCGGTTTCAGGTCGTTCGGAGCACGTTTGCTCCGAATGGGACCGCTGCACGCCGTTTTGGTGTTTTGTGGCGCCGGAAACGCGTATCCGGTCGCCGCGGTCAAACGGCACCTCCGAATGAGATTCCGTCTAGCCGAACACTTCACAATTCACGCCTCGGATGTTTTCGTACGGTTTCGTGGCATTCGGAGGTCGTTCGGGTGGTTTTGACCCCCCAACGCGTCATTTCAGCGCGCGCCGCGCTGCTGAAAAGGACACAATCGGACGTGCCGCGCGCAACGCACGTCCGATGGACGTGCCGCCTCCTCCTCCATCTTAGAAATAATATTTCTATCGTTCCCGTGCGGTTTCAGGTCGTTCGGATCACGTTTGCTTCGAATTGGACCGCCGCACGCCGTTTTGGTGTTTTTTGGCGCCGGAAACGCGTTTCCGGCCGCCGCGGTCACACGGCACCTTCGAATGAGGTGCCGCCTGGCCGACCATTTTACAATTCACGCCCCGGATGTTGTCGTACGGTTTCGTGGAATTCGGAGGTCGTTCGGGTGGTTTTGACCCCCCAACGCGCCATTTCAGCGCGCGCAGCGCTGCTGAAAAGGACACAATCGGACGTGCCGCGCGTATCACACGTCCGATGGACGTGCGGCCTCCTCCTGCATCTCAGGAATAATATTTATATCGTTCCCGTGCGGTTTCAGGGCGTTCGGAGCACGTTTGCTCCGAATGGGACCGTCACACGCCGTTTTGGTGTTTTATGGCACCGGAAACGCGTTTCCGGCCGCCGCGGTCAAACGGCACCTCCGAATGAGGTGCCGTCTGGCCGAACATTTCACAATTCACGCCCCGGATGTTGTCGTACGGTTTCGTGGCATTCGGAGGTCGTTCGGGTGGTTTTGACCCCCCAACGCGCCATTTCAGCGCGCACCGCGCTGCTGAAAAGGACACAATCGGACGTGCCGCGCGCACCGCACGTCCGATGAACGTGCGGCCTCCTCCTACATCTCAGGAATAATATTTCTATCGTTCCCGTGCGGTTTCAGGTCGTTCGGAGCACGTTCGCTCCGAATGGGACCGCCGCACGCCGTTTTGCTGTTTTATGGCGCCGGAAACGCGTTTCCGGCCGCCGCGGTCAAACGGAACCTCCGAATGTGGTGCCGTCTGGCCGACCTTTTCACAATTCATGCCCCAGATGTTGTCGTACAGTTTCGTGGCATTCGGAGGTCGTTCGGGTGGTTTTGACCCCCCAACGCGCCATTTCAGCGCGCGCCGCGCTGCTGAAAAGAACACAATCAGACGTGCCGCGCGCACCGCACGTCCAATGGACGTTCGGCCTCCTCCTGCATCTCAGGAATAATATTTCTATCGTTTCCGTGCGGTTTCAGGTCGTTCGGAGCACGTTTGCTCCGAATGGGACCGCCGCACGCCGTTTTGGTGTTTTATGGTGCCGGAAACGCGTTTCTGGCCGCCGCGGTCAAACGGCACCTCCGAAGGAGATGCCGTCTGGCCGACCATTTCACAATTCACGCCCCGGATGTTTTCGTACGGTTTCGTGGCATTCGGAGGTCGTTCGGGTGGTTTTGACCCCCCAACGCGCCATTTCAGCGCGCGCCGCGCTGCTGAAAAGGGCACAATCGGGCGTGCCGCGCGCACCGCACGTCCGATGGACGTGCCGCCTCCTCCTGCATCTCAGGAATAATATTTCTATCATTCCCGTGCGGTTTCAGGCCGTTCGGAGCACGTTTGCTCCGAATTGGACCGCCGCACGCTGTTTTGGTGTTTTATGGCGCCGGAAACGCGTTTCGGGCCGCCGCGGTCACACGGCACCTCCTAATGAGGTGCCGTCTGGCCGACCATTTCACAATTCACGCCCCGGATGTTGTCGTACGGTTTCGTGGCATTCGGAGGTCGTTCGGGTGGTTTTGACCCCCCAACGCGCCATTTCAGCGCGCGCCGCGCTGCTGAAAACGACACAATCGGATGTGCCGCGCGCACCGCACGTCCGATGGACGTGCGGCCTCCTCCTGCTTCTCAGGAATAATATTTCTATCGTTTTCGTGCGATTTCAGGTCATTCGGAGCACGTTTGCTCCGAATGGGACCGCCGCACTCCGTTTTGGTGTTTTATGGCGCCGGAAACGCGTTTCCGGCCGCCGCGGTCACACGGCACCTCCGAATGAGGTTCTGTCTGGCCGACCATTTCACAATTCACGCCTCGGATGTTTTCGTACGGTTTCGTGGCATTCGGAGGTCGTTCGGGTGGTTTTGACCCCCCAACGCGCCATTTCAGCGCACGCCGCGCTGCTAAAAAGGACACAATCAGACGTGCCGCGCGCACCGCACATCCGATGGACGTGCGGCCTCCTCCTGCATCTCAGGAATAAGATTTCTATCGTTTCCGTGCGGTTTCAGGTCGTTCGGAGCACGTTTGCTCCGAATGGGACCGCCGCACGCCGTTTTGGTGTTTTATGGCGCCGGAAACGTGTTTCTGGCCGCCGCGGTCAAACGGCACCTCCGAATGAGATTCCGTCTGGCCGACCATTTCACAATTCACGCCCCGGATGTTGTCGTACGGTTTCGTGGCATTCGGAGGTCGTTCGGGTGGTTTTGACCCCCCAACGCGCCATTTCAGCGCGCGCCGCGCTGCTGAAAAGGGCACAATCGGACGTGCCGTGCGCACCGCACGTCCGATGTACGTGCGGCCTCCTCCTGCATCTCAGGAATAATATTTCTATCATTATCGTGCGGTTTCAGGTCGTTCGGAGCACGTTTGCTCCGAATGAAACTGCCGCACGCCGTTTTGGTGTTTTATGGCGCCTGAAACGCGTTTCTGGCCGCCGCGGTCAAACGGCACCTCCGAATGAGGTTCTTTCTGGCCGACCATTTCACAATTCACGCCTCGGATGTTGTCGTATGGTTTTGAGGCATTCGGAGGTCATTCGGGTGGTTTTGACCCCCCAACGCGCCATTTCAGCGCGCGCCGCGCTGCTGAAAAGGACACAATCGGACGTGCCGCGCGCACCGGACGTCCGATGGACGTGTGGCCTCCTCCTGCATCTCAGGAATAATATTTCTATCGTTCCCGTGCGGTTTCAGGTCGTTCGGAGCACGTTTTCTCCGAATTGGACCGCCGCACGCCGTTTTGGTGTTTTATGGCGCCGGAAACGTGTTTCCGGCCGCCGCGGTCACACGGCACCTCCGAATGAGGTGCCGTCTGGCCGACCATTTCACAATTCATGCCCCGGATGTTGTCGTACGGTTTCGTGGCATTAGGAGGTCGTTCGGGTGGTTTTGACCCCCAACGCGCCATTTCAGCGCGCGCCGCGCTGCTGAAAAGGACACAATCAGACGTGCCGCGCGCACCGCACGTCCGATGGACGTGAGGCCTCCTCCTGCATCTCAGGAATAATATTTCTATCGTTCCCATGCGGTTTCAGGTCGTTCGGAGCACGTTTGCTCCGAATGGGACCGTCGCACGCCGTTTTGGTGTTTTATGGCGCCGGAAACGCGTTTCCGGCCGCCGCGGTCAAACGGCACTTCCGAATGAGGTGCCCTCTGGCCGACCATTTCAAAATTCACGCCCCGGATGTTGTCGTACGGTTTCGTGGCATTCGGAGGTCGTTCGGGTGGTTTTGACCCCCCAACGCGCCATTTCAGCGCGCGCCGCGCTGCTGAAAAGGACACAATCGGACGTGCCGCGCGCACCGCACGTCTGATGGATGTGCGGCCTCCTCCTGCATCTCAGGAATAATATTTCTATCGTTCCCCGCGCGGTTTCAGGTCTTTCGGAGCACGTTTGCTCCGAATGGGACCGCCGCACGCCGTTTTGGTGTTTGGTGGCGCCGGAAACGCGTTTCCGGCCGCCGCGGTCAAACGGCACCTCCGAATGAGGTGCCGTCTAGCCGACCATTTCACAATTCACGCCCCGGATGTTTTTGTACGGTTTTGTGGCATTCGGAGGTCGTTTGGGTG